>VWZS01010061.1:0-18739 GCA_013397075.1 Rhabdornis inornatus | reverse complement strand
GCTGAATAGTGCTAGCACAGCATTCCAAGGCTTTCTATCCCTCACTGAGTAGGATGGGATGGGCAAGGGACTGGGAAGGTGCATAGACCAAGAGGACATTCCATACCACATAACATCATGCTCAGCAATAAAAACTGAGGTAAAGGTAGAAGAATGAGGAAATAAAATTCTCCTCCTTTCAATCAATCCCAAACCCAATATTGCCAAAAATCTTCCTGATGACAATTTGTCAGTGATAGTAAGCCACACAACCGACTGGAATAGGCAATTTATTAAAAACAAGTATTTCCAATGTTTATGGTGAAATATATGTAAGCTACGTAAACTTTAATTCAGGGAATACACAGTATTTCAACCAACAAAGACCCCAATTCTTAGAAGAACTTTTAGGTTCCATCACAATTAAAGCAGTTTTCTCACAGCTTTTCCCCCTCTGCTTGTCCTCAGAAAAACCCCAACCAATCCAAAACACCAACCCACCACACCACACTTCACCCATGCAAAAGGCTGAATGAAAGCAGCAGATAAGGTTTTAGGGTTGATATTTCAGTCCTAATCTTCATTAACCAACACACCTGTTCCAAAGTATCCTCCAAAGTCATTTTCCTTTCAGTAGCTTTACTAATTTCTTCCTCAGTCTCATTGATGATCTCCATGAGGGGAGCCTGTAATATGCATACAAAAAGATCTGACAAATGCAATTTACTTATTTGAACCAAGATGCACTCTAGTACATGTTTTCCTTCTTTTTTTTTCAGGCTACTGTATTCTCCAATACCAAATCTCTTTCATATACTACAATGTCATTATGGTGAATCATCGCACAAGCTTTTCAATGACAGACATTTCATTGTGAGATTGAGAGACCTTTCCGGCATTTCCAAAGAAACACATCTTTTTTGTGAGTGGTAACTAAAGCCTTCAGTGTTGACTCTACTTACCTTGATCTGAGCTCTGTATTTGACTAGGCAATTTGGTCCTGCCTCAGGATTAAACCGAATCTCAAAGTCGTGGCCTTTGGAATTCTCAGCACTTACTGGAATTAATTTCAGCTTTCGAGCCATTTTATGATACTCTGCCAGTTGCATTTCGATCTGCTCAGAGGAGAAAAGGGCAGAAATCACAGAAGAGATACAGGTGAAAAGCTTTGCAAGAAGTATATATGTAGTACTTTAAACAAGTTCCTGAGTTGCTCTCTATAGACATGATTCCTTGTTACACCACAGTATTCAAGAGCTGTATGTAATGCCAGTCCAGCAGTTTGCTGCATTACGTAGTGTTTTATGAGTCTTTCAGAGTTTGTTCAGCCAGGTTACTCAGTGTATATGGCTGACACTAAACGGTTTCACCTGTGGTTTTCCATATTCATCTGCCGTAATTTTCCTGCCTCAAGGTTTTGAGAATTAGCTGATAGGTAACCAAAAACATGCTGGAAAATAATACTAAACCAATTACCAGTCATCACGTCAATATGCCTTCTCTCATTAGTTTAACAGGAAATGCCGCACAGCCACACATCCTTATTACAAACTAACTTGAGCATGACTCTAAATAAAGCTTATTAAATGCTCTAATTTCTAATTAATGAGTGCTATTTATATGCAAACATTAAAGAACCCACTTTTTTTTCCAGTTTTACGTGCTTCATACTTGCACATGATGATTTAAGTTAATACAAGTGCTTGATAAAGGGTAACCCTATCACATATATTTGAAATTTTTTTCTTTAGTTCTCTAATTGGCAAAGTAGAAGCTTTTAAATCCCGTCAATCACAGGACTATATCTTTTCATTCTGTTTGAAGGGATTGAACTTGGCCCTTGAAAGATGTTACAGCTTCTACACAAAGAACTAATCAGGCCCTAAATGCATGTAAATCTATTGATTCAAATTCATTAGTTTTGCCTTACTTCCTTGCTCTGAAATATTAACATTAGCCTGAAACTTCTTGTGTTATCAAAGCAATGGTATGCTAATGTTATCAAAGCTTTTAACGCTATAGCAGTGAGAGCTGACAGTGCTTCATATTCTAACTACATCTCTTATGATGCAGAAAAAAACCAAAACATTTCCATTAATCACAAAACAGAAAAAGGGGGACACATTAATCACAAAACAGAAAAAAAGGAACATTTTTCAGAGATATTATAAACAGAGGCTATTCTTGTCAATTTTGCTCGGTCAGATAAGTGTATGGTGTTGTTAGATTATTTAGGAAAGAAATTATCAAGACTCCAATTTTTAAGCTTGCATGATGAAAACTGACAGCCATCTCCAAGTATAGTGGGGTTTTCACATACCGCCTCTTTATGCCTAGCATATTTTAGCTCTTCATTCCACAGCTGATGTTCTTCTGCTTCCAGTTCCTTAGTCAGCTTGTTAATGGTTTGCTGCAGTTCATTTCTCTCATGATTTATTCTTTCAATGTCCACAGCTGAGTACTTTTGGTTATCTAAGATGTGCCGGAGCCGGGCATTCTCCTGCTTCATTGCTTCTACTTCTGTTTCTAATTTGTGAAATGGACATAAAATACCAGCCTATATACATAAACCTCGCCTCTGTATTTCATTAATAAATAACATAATTATTATATATCATTACCATTTCATTATTCTAGTGTATAAAGAGCTATTAGACAAAAAAAAAAATCTTTATTAGCAATCCATTCTGGAAAGTTTATTTGCAGCAGCATCCTACTCCATGTATCTTGCTTTCTCCTCAAGCTAAGAACTACAATTATTTGAAGACTCTTTCTAGCTTCATTGTCCTGACTGTGATCAAGGCCTCCTTACCTGCTGTCTCAACTTCATCATTAAGACTTTCCAGTTTTTGATCAAGGATGCCTATATGAGATTCCAGACTAGCCAAATAAGCCTGGTATTTCTGGACATCTGCTTGAAGAGACGATTTCACATTTCGTAGCGTTACTCTACGATCCTAGGAAACGGGTGAAAAGAACAACCACTCTTAGATGAATATAAAACAATGACTTCACTTTCCAGACAAGACAGTAGAGTAATTGGTCAGTATCAATAGCAGAAATATAAAACTAAAGAACTTTAATAATTTTTTATCGTTGTGACAGATGAGTCAAGTCAAACACCTTTATATTAACAGCAAGGAAGACTGAAAAGATTCTTACATTTCAGCATTAAGTCTCTCATTTGCATCTGACACTGCATGTAGACAATTCTTACTACAAGTAGTTCACAACTCAACTCTAATAATATATAGAGGGCAGATAAAACTGGGGCATGGAAAGCCAGGAATAAACCCAGCACATTTTGCTCAGTTGGCAGGAATCTCAATTTGCCACCTGCACAGCCACCAACCCATTTTTAAACTCATGATGCATTAAAAGCAGAATCTGGCTTTTCAAACAAAATATTTTCCATAAAATATATTGTTACCACTGAATCCCACGTGTCATACCAACACATTTGGAAAACATAATGTTGAAATTTATATTTAAAAAGTGGTTCAAGTATTTTATTAATATTTCAGTCAATAGAAGACCTTATTACCTGGAAATATCTGCACATTAGCAAACAAATAGTGACTGAAGACTCCACAGAAAAAGCCTTACTCTATAATGGTATAGTCTGTAAAAACCAGGCCTAATCAAAATCTCAAAGCACTGAAAATTTTCCATTTGTTATGTATCATAAGTATCTTCATCCAGAAATGGTCAATAATATAAAATTCAGCTCCACCATAAAATCAGAGACCCAATTTACTAACCGGCTCACTTTCCTTTTCTTTTTCTAATCTTGCAATCTCTTCTTGAAGTCTTTTGTTTTCAGCTGCTAAACTTTCCATGTGGGATTGATCTATATTAAATAAATCCTCTGTGGGAGAGAAGAAGAGAGAATGGGGTTACAAATAAATCTCACTTAATATCACCACGTATTTTGGGTATCTGAACTTTAGCTTCAGCACAATAAATATCCACTATTTGGACAATTATTTTACATTAAAGAAATAACTAAAAACAACCAAGAAACAAACTTACCAGAAAAACTTTTCATTAAAATGCAACCAGGCAAAAACCCCAAAGCAAACACGAAAAATGGGTTTCTCAGTCCACAAAGTCATTCCCAGGAGGTAAGGGTTTCCAAACTCTCATACAGCCCACACCACAGGAGAGTATATAAGTCAGGACTACCTTGTGAAGCTAGAACAGATCAAACCTATTTAACAACCTCTTTCTTATCCATATACTTCCTTGCTTCTCGAGACATCTTTTCCCTAACTTCACTTGGCCTTTGCTAAACAATGGTATGATTATCTTTTCCTAATATCCAGTAACAGTGTGGTAGCTTATTTCCTCTCCAATGGATGGCTCCAGATTTCAAACAAAGGGCCCTTAATCTGGCTTTTCATAGGAGAGCAAAGAAAGTAAGAAATGTTTTTCTTCCCTGTTCTCACATTTTGTTTGTATTTTTGTAGAGGTGGTTAAATGAGTGAGCCAAAAAAAACTAGTAATTTTCCACTTCCCTGAAGACAGACACACAGGTGCATACTGAATCATATACGGGAACCCTCACAATAGAGTTTGGAACTCTGGCAGACTGTTTTCAGAGCTTTCAAAAGTGGAACTTTCTTACTTATCAGGTGTGCATTCTCTGAAAATATATATTTTTTAAAATTGTTAACTTTGCCAGACAGAAACAGGAGTCATCTGCATAAATGGAGTTTGCATCTGAAGGAGTGTATACTGGTTTTCTATGACAAAGCCTTTTAAAAACACAGGTGACACAGCTACAGCTGATAGCAGATCATGACCTATCTGTCTATACTGCTAAAATATATATAAAAGAAGAGAGCATTGAGTTGAAGTAACTGAAAGGTACTTAATAATTTCAGATTCCCTTAGATCACTTTCACCTTATAAACTGAACAAACTGATACTAAGAGAAAAGAAACCAGTAACACAATTGAATACTTAATTAAAACTTGAAAACTTACTTAATTTTGACTGCACTTCAGCATTCAACTCTTCAAAGGTATCTCTCCCTTTCATGAAAAGATCATAGCACTTCACACAGTAGTCCATGAAAAACTGAAAACAATTTCAAAATATTTTATTTCAACAATTCCAAGGCCTGTAAAATATCTGGATAGTCTAAAGCTACTCAGTCAGTGGAATTAAACAGACATCAAAAATATCTTTCAATGCTTTGATTGTACTTTAGTAAAATTAAACTTTTTTTCTCCCTTTGAAAATAGAATGTCAACAAATTATATTCAGGCAGAAGGAGGCACCTATAATTCACATTATGAAAGGTCTGGAAATGCTGTATTTTTCTGGGATATTTAACAAGGATTGTAGGTACAATATTTAAGAATTTTTCATCTTGACGCATATGATTCTCTCAGGCTCGTTTATATAAACTGGAGATCTGTTTAATGGACCTCTTCAGTAAATATGACCATTAAAATTCAGATCTGCAGATGTCAAAGAACTGATCTAGAATTAAAGAAAGGTTACCCATAATTGTTAATTAGAAACAATTTGCTAGACACTAAATTACAGATGTTTCAGAAGCAATTACACCAGCATTCAGAATTTTGTATCAACATATATGCAGAAGTGTTGGTGTAGAAGAACATATTTAGTTTGAAAGCATTTTTATTTTCCAACCATCAGGTTGTAACCTTAGTCCAAAATAATGATTTTACTTGATTTTTGCAATCTTCTAATTAAATGTTTTAGCTATAATGTGACCCCTTCCAAACACCTGTTGTGAGTTAACACTGAGTTACATCTGAGTAGTACTAATAAACTATGATAAATTAAAAAGAAAGCAAGCTGTTGGATTTCTAAGAGCCTGAATTACATTGCCACCCTATTTTAAGGCTCAGAAATAAAGCGTTACAACCAATTTTTACTTAGTAAACTGAGTAGATATTGGCAGAAGCCACTATATTTAGAATTAAGACACTATCTTTACACTGCACTGCTGTTAACCTCAGAAGTCTCGAGTACTAAAGCAAAATATACCAGAAACTCTACTAAAATAATAAATAGCATGATGATTCCTTTTCTCCACAAAGGAGAACTGAAACAATAGATACTTGGAGAATAAGGTATTTCTGTTTAATACCCAGTCTTCATCAATAGACTGGCCATGATGCCTGCTCAGGAAATAGTTGATCAGGCTTTTTATATAATGCTATTCTACTTCCTAGAAAGTGTGGCAAATATAAAAGGGAACAGAATCTATAAATACATGACACAACAATCTAAACGGTATTTAAATTTTGTTGTTACAGCACATGAGCAATTCTGATGCTAATTTCCTTTCTATGGTACCTTATTATGTACAATTCCATCATCCGTCTCTCCTTCCCAGCTCTGTCTGTCATCGAACGATGGTGCATTTTCCCTGATGGCATTGTACAGCTGGAAGGCAGAGGTGCACACACAAAGAGCAAATGTGAAGACGTACATTCGTTTTCATATTGGTCTCATGACACGAAGCAGAGTAACACTGGATTAGGATTTCAGCAAGCAGGTTGGAATGAGCCTGTGTTGAACTGCCTAAACACACAGGCAAAGAGGCATGAATTGGAAAGCCAACACTGCCAAATTGTCTTGTGTCTTTTCAGCAAAAAAATGACACGATTTTCACGGGTGCTCAGTTCAGCAGTGGTGAACTTCTGTCACATATTCCAAGCTTTGCTCAGACCTGAGCTGGCAGCAACAACAGTTACCACTACTAAAAACCCAAACAAACCAAACAAAACCAAAATTAAATAAAAACACCCCACCTGAACACAAAACTTGTCACTCTGTATCAGAATCACAGGACAATTGAATAATTTCAATTGAAAATTCCATCCTTAGATTTCAAATTTAAGAGAGAATGACAGATGTCACATTTGCACTGAAGATACATGTTCTATTCAGTGATCATACCCATTATCTTCTCACATTTAATGTATGTATAAGCCAGCATTTCCCCACCTTTTTTTATACATGAATTTATCCAGTGCATACATTTAAAGAAAAAAATTATCACACTATAGTTACTGAAACACAAGGCTAAGGGTCAGCTCCCAGATGACAGCTAAAAACATCCACCTTTTTCTTTACATATATGTTAGACAAGGATATTTGTAGAAAATATGTACTAGATCTGTATTGAAACTAACATTCCAGCCTGGAAAGTGGAAATATTTATCTTAAGACAAATGTTACCTTGACACAATCAATTAACCAAACCAAAGCTGCCACAATCTGAGGCCAGGTGTGGGGTGCACCCACGGTGTACATGGAGCTTTTAGACAGAGGAAAGGGGTACCTACAAGGCCAAAGAAGATACATTTGTAATAGCTGTGGCAGACAGTGATGAAAACAAACCAGCACATTTTGAAAATAAAGCAGCACATTTTTGTACGTAGATGAAGACACAGAAGGAAGAGCAAACTCAATTGTACTTTATATTGTATTTCAAAATAAATAAGTTGAGTTCCTACAGAACTATTTTATTCAATTATCATGGGTTTCTCATTTAAGTGATTCATAGAATACCTTGGTTCGAAAGGGACCCCTAAGGATCCACAAATCCAACTCCCTGCTCCTCATAGGACTGCCTACAACTGAACCATATGATTGAGAGTGTCATCCAGATGCTCCGTGAACTCCCAAAACTTCAAGTGAGTTGTTAGAATTAGTAATTTTATCCAGAATTACACTCTTGGTGTAGCAGAGTGTAATCCTTTTCAACATTTCAAGCTCGGTCAGCAGTTTCAAATGTTACAGATTAAAACAATTTTATTAAAATGCTGAGAAGTGAACAAAACAGATTTACACCTACATTTAAGGAGCCCTGGCACTTTCACACCATAATGGGTTCAAATCTACAGGAGTAAAATACACTTTTTTTTTTTCTAATGAGACTGAAAATTCCCAATTATCAACAGGCAGAGGATTTTCTTTCTTAGAAAGCATTGGGGTGTTAATGATTTCAAACACTGAACAAATTCAGCAATAAACCACTCAGATACTCAGTGCTTTTTTTCACCTCAACAGTAATTTTTGTTATTTCCATATTCTGCTTTAAAAGCAGAATGAGAAAAATTGCAGGAAAACATATTTTAAACTAAATTAGCTTGATCCAAAATTCTAGAAATTTTAGTTCTTATATTCTAAAAGAATGAACAGAAAGGTCTGTAAAAGAAAATCATGTCTTGTCTTTCAAAGTTTTATACAAATAATCAATTAGCTTTTACATTACAAAGCAAGATTCCAAGAGCTTATAGTTCTGTAAGTTCCAATTTAAAATGTACAATAGATGCTGAAAATCAGAGAGTAAACCTAGAGCTAAACAAAAGTGAAACAAAACAATCACAACATTATACTTTCAGAATCTTATCTGAATAAAGAAACCTATCCATTCTCCCCAAGTATCAATGCAGAATTCTTAGTTTTTAAATTTCTAGCCATAGCATATCTATTCAGCCCAGGAGACTAACAATAATCATCTTACCCAAGGTTTTTAAAAGCTTTGGGAATTTCCTCTTCAAATTTTGAGTCAGGCAATTCATAAGAAGGGCAGAGGAATTTATAGATAAAGGTGAAGATCTTTAAAAAGTCCTTAACTGATGGAGATTGTAGTGATTTAATGGAAACATTGTAGGCATAAGCATTCTCCACAAGGAACTGTGCAAAAGAAATGTGGAATTCAAGTCACTAAATACAACTTAGAGTTGAAACCAAGAGAAATAACCATTTTGATTAGTACATTTTACACCTCATAACATACATGCAGAATAAGTTACCTCACAAAGCTTCTTGATACACTGTTGGATGAATGCCTTGTCATGAAGGGGCCTGGGATCCTTTATCTTTTCTGTCCCGAACACACCGTACTGGCTGCTGCGTGACCCTCCCGCCCCACTCACTCTAAGGGCAGACAATAAATACAGGTCTTGTGACAAGGAAATAGAAAGAAGAACTCTCTTCATCTTTAACTCACAACAATTGCTATGTTTATGTTTTCTTTGCATTTGTTATAGAAAGTGATACTTGAAGTTTTCTCTTAATTTAAGGTGATTGGAAAAACATCAACCTGGAAGCCACAATGCCACATGTACAACAAAGAGATTACTGCATCCTAGATTAATACTTTCTTCATTTTATTGAAAGAAATAAGCTTTCACAGAGCAGAAAAATATCCTAAAGATGAAGAAAAAAAATTATGTTGGTGACTGTAAATAAACACTAAAATATTTAGGGAATATTTAAAGGGAAAAGACCCCTGCAGCATTGGGGTCCTATGAAAGAAGATACCCACAACACAGAAAGTCATGAGCTAAGCAGAAAGATTATAGATTTTTGGAAGGTTTGTATCTTACAGAGAAGAAACTAACACAGAATATACTTCAGATGTCATTCTTCTTTAAACAAGAAAATGTATTGAGATACTCTTAAGGCCTGTAGTGCACATCATTCCCAAAAGAAAAAAAACCAGCTCCCAAAGCAATTTCTGCTCTGCAGCACTATTGTTCAGTGATCAAGGACCAGAGGAAGGCAGACCTGAAAGTCTGCTTGCCTCAGATGCATTATTCCCTACACTGAAAATCTGTCAAGAAAGAAAAATCCCAAAATTATGTAGGACCATTTTTGTTTTAATTTACAGTGCAGAGAATGAAAGCTATCCATACCTGTTCCCAACACAGCTGACTTTTCTTTCTGAAGCTCCAGATGTAGGTTTGCTCATGCTCAGCTTCCCAAAGGTGCTTCTGTCCTTCCTGAGGAATAGAAAGGATTCAAGTGACTATTTCTACCAATTCATATTTTGCTCGTACAAGAGCTATACATGCACTCATGTACTCCTAAGCACCTTCATCACAGCAACATCTTAAAAAGGTCAACTGATGCATCCAGCCACCTCCCAAGAAACATGGTACAAACTGTTGCCATTTGAAAAGTGATACAGGTACATAAAAAGGTTAAAGCAAGTATTTTTGCAAAACTGGAGCACTTGTGCAAACATCCTTGGCTGTAAGGAGTCTTCTTCTCACTGTTTCAATTTTTTTCCCCTCAGTTGCTACTCACACACTCAAACATACTATGATAAATCTCTTCAGAATTAGTTTTATATACTTATTTTTAGTAATGTGACCAGCAAGACTTACATCTGAGGTGTTTGAAGACCTATCTTGTTGTTATCCTGCACTCTCAGTGCCATCATAGATTGTCGACTGCTGCTTCCAGCAATACTTGAGCTTCGCCTCATTGTGACTCTGTTGTAAATTGCAATCCCTCAGTATCACAGCAGTATAAGAAAATCCAGGATCTAAGGGTATTTTCTTTTGTAAATGCCACAATGATTTTCCAAAGGCTCAGAATAAACAAGTAGACCTGTGCATTGGACCAAAAAAAAAAACCAAAAAAACCAACAAAACCCCCGAAAACAAAAAAGAAGAAAGAAAAAAGATTATGTTAGACTCCAGAAATACATAAGAGCAGCCACAGTCTTTTATATCAACTGCTTTATTGTCGAAAGGGCAGTGGTTATTCCAAACGTAGTGTTTTGCCTTTCTTTATATTCGGTCACTTCAAACCCCCAAGTTCCAAAAGCAAAAGAGCTTGAGAAATTTTTCAGTTCAGTCCACTGGAAAAAAGGCCACACTACCACGAATACACAAGTACTGCTTAAAGCACTTCAGCCAAACATCAGCTCCTGAGCTGCTCATTCTGAGCCTACCCATTCATTTGCAGCTGATCTCCCAGTATCATAGCACAGTAACTGGAAAACCTGAGATAATATTTTGGCTCTCTTCAGACCATGCATGCAGAATATAAATCAAACTGGAGTATTAATACCATTGCCCCCACAGGGGCATTAAGAGGGAATTTGAAGTAAACAGAAGTAACTCAGGAAGAAAATGCCAGCTTCTGCCCTCCTAGAGGTTCTATCTCATTTGTGGAATGGGCTTAAATGCCTGAATTATAACTAATAAAAGTCCCCTCCACTACAAACATTACCAAAATACATTATTAATATAAACTGTTGCTTCATTTTTCTTCCAGTTCCACTGCTCACAAACTGCAGCAGAAGTTTAGCTCAAGTCACAGGGCACCGTATTTATGACTTCACTGTGTCTGGGGAAGCAGCTGCGTTATTCCATTACTCTAATTAGGATCAACCACAGAGAGATTGAATTTTCACAAACATAGCAAGCAATTAGCTTCTAGAATAACAGAATCAATTAGGCTGGAAAAGACCTGCGAGATCATCAAGTCCAACTTATGACCAAACACCACCTTGTAAGCTAGGCCACTGCACGAAGTGCTACATCCAGCCTTTCCTTAAACACCTCCAGGGACACTGACTCCACCACTATACTGGTGTTTAAGCAAGCTTAACACACTCATTCATGACAGCAGTCCATTCCAGTGTACAATCGCCTTTTCTGTGGAGAAATTCCTCCAACTGTCCCACCAAAGCCTGGCACAGTTTGACACTGTGTCCTCTCACTTATTGCCTGGGAGAAGAGGCCGACCCCCAGCTGGCTACAGCCTCCCCTCAGATGGTTCTAGAGCAATAATGTCAGCCCTTAGCCTCCTTTTCTCCAGGCTAAACAAGCCCAGCACCCACAGCTGCTCCTAGGACTTTTCTCCAGACCCTTCCCCAGCTCTGTTTCCCTTCTCTGGACACGCTCCAGCCCCTCAATGCCCTTCCTGTACTGAGGGGCCCAGAAATGGACACAGCACTGGAGGTGTGGCCCCACCAGTGCTGCGCACAGGGGGACTGTCACTGCCCTGGTCCTGCTGGCCACACTGCTGCTGACATAAGCCAGGACGCTGTAAGAGCGGAGTTTGAACAGAGATTTAAGAGCAGTTTGCCAGAGACAACACGCCAGCAGGTAAAAAAACACAAAAAAATACAAAAAAAAGCGCGTAGGAGCGCTTTTTTTCTGCGCAGAGCTGGGTGCATGGGTGCAGCTCCACCCGCTCGCCCTGAGAGAAGGTCTAAACCGTACCGAAGGGGACACACCACCACCGCCGCACAGACACTTGTCCCGCTGGCTGAGGGTGCGGGTGCGGGTGCCGCTGCCCTCCCGCTCCCCACAGAGCCCCGTCCCGCTCCCCGCCCTGCCGTTACCGCCAGCGCCGCCGCCTCCTCGAAATTTCAAATCCGCCCGCCCGGATGTGCCCCATGGCGTCACACGGAACTGCGTCACGGCGGGGCCGCGGGCGGAGCAGCACGGGCAGGAGGGGAGGAGGGTCTGGAGGGGAGGAGGGTCTGGAGGGGAGGAGGGTCCCAACCCCCGGAAGGGCTCGGCGGAGGGCCATGGACGTACGGGGGCATGGCGGCGCCCGCGGTGAGTGTGTGCCAGGCGCTCCCGGGCCATGGCAACCCCCGGGCTTTTCTCCAGCCGCCAAGAGTTTTCCTGGCGAAAAGCCCGAGCTCTCGGTCCCTGTGTGCTCGCAGGAATGGGAATCAGCGCCTGGCCTCAGCAGCGCTGGGGCCGCGGCTGCCCCTGCCCTTACGCCTGTATTACTGATCCCGGGTGCAGTCATAGTGAGCCATGTCTCTGTCTATATCTATGGTATATATAGATATATGGTGTGTATGTGTAGGTACAGTATGTGCACATATATATAGTATATACGTCGTCTGTATAGCATGTGTGTAACGTATTAAAAGTATATAGTGTAAATGTATGTATATGTGGTGTATATACAGTGTGTAGTTATGCACACGTATCATAAAGTCTCAGACGTAATCGGTGTGTCATACAGTTGCTTTCTGACTTGTTAAAAAGAGCTGGAGTAAGTGCATACCGTAAAAAAGTATAAAAAGTCATATAAAATTTGGTTACTACAAAAAAAGTAGTGGTATAGGGATGAACATAATGAGGAAACCAGCTGAAGTCAGAAGTTTCAGTAGTGTGCCTTGTGTGTGCATAGTGTCTGTTAGAAGGTAGGTGCTAATTTATTAAACAGTGATAATTCTGTAAAGTGAATTCTTACAAAAATTCCCACAGGGGGAGGTTGCTCGAGGAAGTGCGGATGGTTGGTAAAGGCTGTGGTTTCAGGGAGCTGATTTTTCATCCTGAAAAGGGGACTTAGGATGTCCGTGGTACATCGTTTGACAGCGGGATGGCTTGTGGATCATCTCTCATTCATCAACCAGTGTGGCTATGAGATCTGTGATTCCTTTGCACACTCTGGTGGTGTCACTCACAATATTT
This sequence comes from Rhabdornis inornatus, assembly GCA_013397075.1. Taxonomy (NCBI): domain Eukaryota; kingdom Metazoa; phylum Chordata; class Aves; order Passeriformes; family Rhabdornithidae; genus Rhabdornis; species Rhabdornis inornatus. The sequence continues at coordinate 5,528 of VWZS01010061.1, read as the reverse complement.
GTGTCACATCTGCTGAAGACTCTCACAGTATTTCTACTTTTGCTGCCACCCCCTCATCAAGCAATGGTCCTCCTTATGGTCCTGGAGATGCCATAGAAGCAGAAGGTAAAAGAGCAAAAATGAAATACGTGTTTCGGGAGGAGTTCTTTGATATATCTAAGCCCCATATAGCTGCAGTTCCTGAGGAGCAGCTGTGTCAGGGATGCTCTGAGGTGAGTCTGACAGAAATAAAGGCCAACAGCAACAGAGAGGAATACCAAGAAGGAGCAAAGAGTGACATTGGAAATTCTCTTGCCACTGCTAGGAAGGTACGTTCTATGAAACAGAGTAAAAGTAATTTACAATAATCCCTTGATAAATAATGTATTACTAGTACTGTTCTGCATACCTGAGTCTTTTGAAGTAGTGTAGAAGAGCATGAACTTTTGAGGATATTCTTGTCTCCCTCATGTCAGTAATATGCATTCTGTGTCTTATAAGCAGTGGATTGCTCCCGAAATCTCCTGACACCTGATTGTGGTCAGGCACACAGCCTGAAACTTTGGTAGCTGTTGAGATTGTGCAGATCAGCAAATTGGGAAGGACAGTATGACTTTACTTGCAGTGTTGTTCAGTACTGTTCCACATGGAGAAAAGAAAGTAAAAGTCACTGGTCTAAACCAATAAATGTAATCATGAAGACATAGTTAATTTTTTTCTTTTGTTGGTAAACTGCACTTGGCAGCTGAAACTTTTAGTATGGGTGCAAAAGAGGCACGAGCACAAACTGTGCATTAGGTACCTTCAGATCCTAGTGCCATGAATAATTTAAAACAGCTTTAAGCCTATGTACCATGTGAATGTCTGCAGCAGGTTAGGTGTTTTCAGATCTTTTTGCTTATTTGACTTGTACTTGTGATAGAAAAAGAGATGGAAAATTTCTTCCGCTTTTAAAGAGTTAATTTGTAATTCAGGTATGTTAGATGTTTTTTCTCCTTTTATTTCATTGTGGAATGATACGGATTTTTGTTGTTGTTTTTTGCTAATTCTGTAGAAACGTAAAAGGAAATGCGTATTCAACCAAGGTGAACTGGATGCTTTGGAATACCATTCAAAGGTAAGTTGGAAAAAACGTATGTTTTGCAAGTACATGCTACTTGACTTTGGGAATGTACAGAGTGGAGGGCATGATTGCAAACAAATTCTGGTTTTGTAGCTTGTTCCACTGGTGCAAACAAGGAAAGAGGAAGGAAAGTCAGTCTCTCTAATCCTCATTTGAATTCCTGCTTACAGAGTTGATCTTCTATGTAGGTACATGTGAAATTGCTGTAAGCTGCATTCACAAAGTAACTTGGACTGCAATAGACAACTGAGCATTATGTTGTGATGAGTTGAATATTAGGAAGGCACTGATCTGAAATTGTCAGCATAACCTGTTCTGAAGATCAGCTCCTCAATTTCAGGACACTGTGCTGGAGTTGCTCAAAGCTTTTGTGACCACGTGTGCTTCAAAATACCTTATTCTGCAATTGAAAAAAAATTATTCTTTCTCTAACGTTTTATATTGTCCTGCTAAAGCATTATGAATGAATTGGAATTCGAGTCTGTATGCTTATGTCAGTGATGGACTGTTGAAGATACAACTGAATTACACTGAAGCATAATAGTGAATAGTAGAAATGCAATTTGTAGGTAATGTTTGATGTATTCTTACTACTTTCCCAAATAGTGCTGTGAACCTGAACTAGGAGCTGCACTTTCCTTTCCTTTGACAAAGGTGTTAGTCATGTTGGGCTTTTTGCTTAAATCTGTTCCACTTGAACTACATTTAGATGACTGTTTTTTTTATTTCACATGGCAACAATCTTGTAGTAAATGTGTGCAGCTTGCTGATACAGTGTAGAGGTCCTGTGATTATTTTTGTGAATAAGCTGTGCATGTGCAGAATCACTTTAAAGGCAAAAACTTTGAAGTTCAGCATCAACATGAGTATGAAAACATTAAGGCTAAAGCAAAATCTTTCAGCAGTAGAAGTAAGGAAGGAAATGAAGAGGTTTGTGTCTTGGAGGCTTGTGTAGCTTCGGTGAATATGTGGAAAAGAGAGTTTGGAAAAATCTGTGACCCCAGTTAGCCTCTTATATTATTCATAGATTAGATGGTATTGGGTTTTTACTGTATTTGTGTTGTTAAAGCTTATAGCTCTGCGAGTCAACCCAGATTGCTTTGGCACTTATTTGTATCTGTAGACTCATCAAAAATGAACCCAAACAACCTCAATTTTGTATCTGCAAGTGAATCTGTGAATTTCAGCTGTTGAATCAATATGAATTTCAGTCAGTCAACATAGGGAACAGTACAAAATATGCTAAATTCCTTCAGCAGTCATTTGTTAAAACTCCTGCTTTGATTGCTCCATAGTCAAGAGACTTTGTCCACCTGTGAGTTAACACATGCTTGTAAGAGGGTATAATTTCTAAAGATATGCTTATTAATTCTGTTGAAGCAGTATGAACTTCTCTTATCACAAACGTAGGTACTAAAAAGTTATGAATCTGTACTCTCTGATATCTAGAGGTGGCACTATTAATTTATAAAAAAAATCTTTTTCTTCCCCTGCTACTAATCTGGGAATTGTAATAAAGCGTATTTTCTAAAATGCTCATATAATCTTGAAGATTCCGTAATCAGAAGCTTTTGAAACCACAGTATGTATTTGAAACCTTTAATAAGGCCACTGTAACTGACAATGGACAAATGGATAAACCCACCTCACTGACAATCAAAACTCATAAAGGCTCCATGATTTGGAAATAAAATGGTTCTCTAAATTTTGTGAAGGGAAGGTGCTGAAGTGGAAGACAGTGTATATAGGTCCAAGAATTGTGTCATCCTGGACTGACTAACAAGCTATTTTAGAGTTTTGACACTTAGAAAAGTTGTAAAAATCAAATTCTGATACTTTAATTTGATTTACTGATTGTACTTCTGTATTACTGTAAAATGAATAAACTGTTGTTTTATGAAGTGAATTGAAATGTGGAAAATGACTGGTTTTTAGATCCCAGTATACATTTCCATTAAAAATATGTTCATGGGCACAGTAATTTGAAATTAGATTGTAATTTTAAATTAAACTTCAGATAGTTGCTTTGAAATTTGTGTTTGGTTGAAACGATATTCAATGTCTGAATCAGGTAACATCTGAAATGTTTTATTCAGTAGTTTCTCACTCTTTCTTTCTTCAGCCTTCTAATTATTGTAACTTTACTGAAAAATGAAAACCAACAACAGAAGTTAGCATGGTGTCCTGGTTTTGGCTGGGATAGAGTTAGTTTTCTTCCTGGTAGCTGGACAGCTAATGCAGATTTGATGGAGTGGGAATGCTCCAAATGAGAAATAAACCCAAGTTTTTTAAAAAGCCCCTTAGTCAACATGTTGGAAGCTGAAGGTAGATACGTTGCCCAAATGTCTGCACCCAGATGCAGCTGCTTTGTCCTTTCCAGCCTGGTCAGGATAGATCAGAAAACATCAAAGATTCTCATTTTGGGTTTAGCAGAGGATAATGTTCAAACATCAAGGATAATGTTCAAACAATTCAAACATTAGTGTGTTAAGCAGTGCTTACCCTAATTCAAGGAGTTTTCAATTTCCCATGCTCTGCCAGTGAGCAGGTCCATAAAGGAAGCTGGGAGGGAACATGGCCAGGAGAGGTGACCTGAATTGGCCAAAGGGATATTCCATGCATAGGATGTCATGCTCACTGTATAAATGATGGGAGTTGGCAGGAGCCATGGATTTGCTGCTGAGGGATGGGCTAGACGTCAGTCAGTAGGTGGCAAGCAATCGTATTGTTCCTTTTGGGTCATATTTCTCTCTCTCCCGCTCTTTAATTATAAAAATAATGTTAATAATTTATTTTGTTTCAATTTTTAAACTGTTCTTATAGTAGCCCATGAGGTTTGCCTTTTTCCTTGGATTCTTCTTCCCACCAGGGAGTGGGAGGCATGTGGTGTGAGTGAATGGCTGTGTGGTACTTGGTTGCCAGCTGGGGTTAGACCAAGACACACACCTTATTATCATGCCTTTGTAGCTTTTGGGCCAATTGGCTCCATTTCCCACCTGGAGATTGAAAATATTTTGGTTTCAGTTGCATTCCCTGGTCAAGTAGATACTTGAAAGATCTTTTCTTTTTTCCTTTGTGGTTTTTTTGTTTGTTTGTTTGTTTGTTATTTTTTTGTTTTTGTTTTTTTTTTGTTTTGGTTTTTTTTTGTTTGTTTTGTTTTGTTTTGTTTTGTTTTGTTTTGTTTTGTGACCATACAGGTCAGAAAGCTCATTTGGGAAGGCACTTTGCATTTAGTCCAAGAGGGACTCAAAAGTGGTTTTCTTCACCATAGTACTGCAAAACTCAGTTGCAGGAAGAATGATGTTCCTCACCGCATTTTCTGTGGGTTGGCTGAATTATGTGAAATGGCAAAGCAGTTTCCGGCTGTGAATGAAAGTGACCATCAAGCTGTACGTGTGCTAGAGGAAACCTCCAGTGCAGATCAGGACCTGCTTTCATGTGTCGTGGAAAACAGCTCAAACTGTGCGAAGATAATTGTGTTAATGGGACAGAAATACTTGGTACCACCGGAAAGCAGTTTTCTCTTATCTGATGTTTCATGTTTACAGCCCCTGCTGAACTGTAAGTATCTTTAGGTGTTAGGAATTTACTCCTTTTCTCCAGCCCAAGAAGGGCAGTTAATGTCAAGATGAGTCAATGAACAGATTTTAACATATAACATCACACTGATAGCAAATGCTGCTGCATTTATCGATGTCAAGGTGATATTTCTAGCTTTGTGCAAATAGATAAGGACTTTCAAAGGAGTGGTAAGGAAATCTTGTCATGAGGGGATTATTTGTCTCCAAGAGGCTCCTTTAAAAATCTCAGCCAAAATGCAACAGTTTGTGAGCATGTTCTGAGCCATTGTCAACATAGAAGTCATGTAAACACATTGAATTGTGACTAGCTGTGCTGCTGGGTTCCTGTCCCACAGGATGAGCCTTTAGCATAGGTAGGTCCATGCTGCTGCTGAAGTGGTGGCCCTCCTGTCTTGATTTTTAGCTAGATTAGACCATGTGGGAGGGATGAGATAATGCACCTTAAAGCAAATGTTCACTTACAGACTCATCCTGTTCAGTGGCAGGGTCTTCTTAGATTGGAATAAACTGGTTGTGGAACAAAGCCCAGTATCCCCCAGGGAAGGTAACAGTTTGAGGTGCTGTTGCACCTAGCTGGAGGGCAACACCACTTCACCAAGACCACCAGTAGCAAGCATGACTTTACTTTCAGCTGCTGTGTTTCACGGCTGAGAGTGTTGGCTTATGCAGAAATCAGTGACAGGGAAATGGGGGGATTTTAGAATAAACAAGTTCTCTGTAAAAGTAGATCAAAAGCTATCTAAGCCACTATCCCCAGCCCTAAGCTGACAGCATGCATCAGTCTTCAGTGCCATTCCATTAGCTTTCAAATTGACCTTTATAATTATTAGTATTATTATTATTAT
>VWZS01010060.1:1076970-1110998 GCA_013397075.1 Rhabdornis inornatus | reverse complement strand
CGAGCCCCCCCCGAGCCGAGCCGCGTGTAGCCGAACACAGCCGAGCCCTCACCGACCCAACCCGAAACCGCACCGACCCGAGCGCAGCCGAACTCAACCGAGCGGATCCGAGTGCACCCGAGTGGTCCCGAATCCAGCCGAGGGTGAGACGCGCCCCTCACCCCATTAAGGGACATTTATGGGGACAGGAGCCCCTCCAGGCCGGTGGGGAGGAGAAGGAGGGGGTCCCCAAAGTGGGGGGACAGGACGGTGGNAGATTGTGGGTTGAGAAGAAGGACGCGCCGCGGGACGGGAGGGGGTGCGGGGAGATAGGGGTGCAGGAGTGGAATTTGGGGTGCAGGGGAGGTGGGGCGATTAGGACTGGGTTCAGAGCTGGGATTTGGGGTGCAGTGCTGGGGTTTGAGAGGCGGGGGAGGCGTGGGATGCGATCCTAGGTGCAGACGTGGGATTTGGGGTGCAGGGGAGGTTTGAGTTGCAAACGCGAGACTTGGGGTGCAGGGGGAAATTTGGGGTTCATCGGGAGATCTGGGGTGCAGACGGAGATTTGGGGTACAGAGGGAGATCTGGGGTGCAGGGGGATATTTGGGGTGCAGACATGAGACTCGGGGTTCAGGAGTAGATCTGGGATGCAGGCCTGAGGTGCAGGGGGAGATTTGGGGTGTGGGACGCGATTTGGGGGTGCAGAAGGAGATTTGGGGCACACACCTGGGGGAGCAGGTGCCCCTCCCTTTCCAGAGGCCGGGCAGTGCCACGTGGCAGGTCTGGCCCTAGCCCAGGTGGCCTCCAGCTGAGGAGTTCCAGCCCTGTCACAGCCAAACACGCCCCTTTTTCCACTCCCCTTTTTGCCAGAAGCACAGAAATTTCCCCCCAAAAAACCCAATCCCACCTGCCTGGGATGTGGGTGATGCTCCTGGGTGCCCACACCAGGGTGGTCCGTCCTGGGGTGCATCCATCCCAAGGTGATCCCAGCTTGTCCCCCCAACTCCTCCCTGCAGGATTTTGGCAATGACGGAGGTGACCAAGCGCATCCTGGTGACAGGTGGCACTGGCTTGGTGGGCAGAGCCATCGAGAAGGTGGTGGCCGATGGAGAGGGGCGGCCGGACGAGGAGTGGATCTTCGTGTCCTCCCGAGATGCCGACTTAACGTGAGTTGGGTTTTTCCTTAGAAATTTGCCTTATCAACGCCAAGAAACCCCAAAATTTCCCCATCCCAGGATTTGGTTTTTCCTTGGAAACACCCCAGTCTGCTCTGGTGACCCCAAAATTTTCCATCTCAGGATTGTGTTTTTCCTTGGAAATACCTCAATATGCTCTGTCGACCCCACCAAATCCCAAATTTTCACTTTCCAGTGTTTGATTTTTGCTTGGAAACAATCCAATCTGCTCTGTTGGCCCTGACAAACCTCAGAATTTCCTATCCTGGGATTTGGTTTTTCCTCAAAAAGACCCCAATCTGCTCTGTTGACCTCACTGAACCCCAAATTTTCCCACCCCAGTATTGGGTTTTTCCTTGGAATCGCCCCAGTCTGCTCTGATGACCCCAAAATTTCCCATCCCTGGATTTGGGTTTTCCTCAGAAACACCCTAATGTGCTCTGTCAACTCCACTGAATCCCAAATTTTCACATTCCAGGATTTGATTTTTCCTTGGAAACAACCCAGTCTACTCTGTTGGCCCTGACAAACCCCAGAATTTCCCATCCCAGGATTGGGATTTTCTTTGGAAAGACCCCAATCTGCTCTGCTGACTTCACCCAATCCCAAAATTGGGTTTTTCCTTAGAAACTCCCCAGTCTGCCCCCACTGAATCCCAACATTTCCTCTCCTAGGATTGGGTTTTCCCTCGGAAACACCTCAATTTCCTCTGCTGCCCCCGCTGAATCCCAACATTTCCTCTCCTAGGATTGGGTTTTCCCTCGGAAACACCTCAGTTTCCTCTGCTGACCCCACTGAATCCCAAAATCTCCCATTCCAGGAGCAGCTCCGAGACCAAAGCCCTGTTTGAGAGGCACAAGCCCACCCACGTCATCCACCTGGCTGCCATGGTCGGAGGCCTCTTCAAAAACATCCGCTCCAATCTGGATTTTTGGGTGAGCACCCACAGAATTGGCACTGTCAGGATCCCTGTGGGTGCTGTGCTCCCTAAATTGAGATATGGGCACACAGGAGTATGGCTTGCTCTGCTCCTGGAGCCAAACCAGAGCTCCAGTGGTTTCTGGAGTTGTTGGTGAAGGGATTTAGGGATCCCCAACACCTTGATCCTGATAAATGTCCCCTTTCCCAGAGGACAAACATCCACATCAACGACAACGTCCTGCACTCAGCCCACGAGTTGGGGGTGCAGAAGGTGGTCTCCTGCCTTTCCACCTGCATCTTCCCAGACAAGACCACCTATCCCATTGACGAGACCATGGTGAGAATCCCCATTCCCACACAAAATCCAGGGAAAAGTCCCTGCACTGCTTAATTTATCCTCTCTGATATTCCCAGATCCACAACGGGCCACCTCACAGCTCCAACTTTGGCTACTCCTATGCCAAGAGGATGATTGATGTCCAAAATAGGTGAACTGGGGACATGGGAGTACCCATTGATTTTCAAGGGGAATCCAGTGGGATTTCCAGGTGGAAGCTGGGGAGATACCTGGGCTCAGCAGGTGAAGGTGCTGCTGGACAGGGTTTTTTGGGGGCACATTGGTGCTGGAGTGGGGGGACTTGACAGCCTACCCACCATCCCTTCCCTGCTGTCATCCAGAGGTTATTCCGAGCAGCACGGCCGACGCTTCACCGCTGTCATTCCCACCAATGTCTTTGGGCCGCATGACAACTTCAACATCGAGGACGGCCACGTCCTGCCAGGGCTCATCCACAAGGTCTACCTGGCCAAACGTGAGGGTGGCAGGACTTCCAGGGATTTTTTTGGGGAAAAATGAGGGGTTTTTCTCTCCCACCTGCTCTTGTGGGAGTGGATGAAGGTGGCTCTGGTGGTCATGGCTCCTTCCTCCTGCAGAGTCCAGCTCTGCTCTGACTGTCTGGGGAACGGGCAAGCCCAGGAGACAGTTCATCTATTCCCTGGTAGGTGTGGCCTTGGGAAGCAGGGAATGGGGCTGGATGACCCGCTGGCAGGACCCCAGAGGGGTGTGAACCCCCCTGGCTTGTCCTGGGCCATCCCCAGGGTTGTGTCCCCTTGGGATGGCAGCGCTGGGGGACATCAGTGACCCCTCTAGGAGTTGTCTGCTCTTCCACAGGACCTGGCCCGGCTTTTCCTTTGGGTCCTGCGGGAATATGATGAGGTGGAACCAATCATTTTGTCAGGTAAGCCCTGGCTGCCCGCCCGAAGTCTCCTCTCCATGAGGGAACAGCCACAATCCTTCCCTTCTCCACAGTGGGAGAAGAAGATGAAGTGTCCATCCAGGAGGCGGCAGAGGCCATCGCGGAGGCCATGGAATTCAGGGGAGAGCTTGTTGTATCCTTCACAAAAGGCTAAACCCCTCTTCCCACCAGCTCCCCTGGGAGATTGCATGATCCAGAGAATCCTTCCCACCAAAGGAGCAAAAGCAAGACCTGTTTTTCCTCCTTATCCTTTCCATCCTAGTTTGACACTACCAAGTCTGACGGGCAGTTCAAGAAGACAGCCAGCAATGCCAAGCTCCGGCGGTACCTGCCAGGATTCCAGTTCACACCTTTCAGGAAAGGTGAGATGGGCAAGTCTCCAGGAGGCACAGAGGGGTCCTGCCCTGTACCATCAGCCTTGGTGGCATCAAGCTGTTCATCCTTTCCAGATGAGGAATGAGGGTGGTGAAACACTGGCATGGGTTGCCCAGGGAGGTGGTGGTTTCTCCATCCCTGGAATTATCCGAGGTCAGGTTGGATGGGGCATGGAGCAACCTGATCTCTTGGGAGGTTGCATGGTGGCTGGATAAGAGGACCTAAAAAAGTCCCTTCCAACCCAACCTATCCCATGATTAAATGACCAAAATCTATTCCTGGTCCCCTAAACCCATTTCATGATTCTGTGACCAAAACCCATTCCCAAAATCCATTCCAAATCCCCCAAACCCATCCCGTGATCCTATGACCAAAATCCATTCCCAATCCTCAAACCCATCCCATCTTCTCCCTCCCCAGCCGTGAAGGAAACCTGTGCCTGGTTCAACGCCAACTATGCCAATGCCAGGAAGTGACAGCACCGGGACCGGCATCACCTGGCACCGGGACCATCCTCTTCAACTCAGGGTTGTCCTTTGCTGGGGCAGAGGACGAGGCTGGGGGGGTGACAGTAACATTTCCAAAGCAAAAAATGGGAGCCTGGGGAGCAGCTCCCACATTCCTGCCCCACTGCTGGGAGCGGTGCAGGACGCCGAGGGCAGGGGGAAGGAAAGTTGGGGCATCCCAAAAAGATCCCAAATCAAGTGGTAGGAGCCAACTAGAGCCATCACAGTGGCTGTGTCCTAGAGGGTGGTGGCTCTGAGCTGTTAATGAGCTACACTAATTACCTGCAATTAGGCATAATAAAGGGAAGGCAATCAGGATTCCAGGGCATGGAAATGGCAGCAGAGAATTTGCTGCTGCTCTTGGCATGTGGGGAATATCCCACAGCCCCCCCATCTCAGGATAGTAATGGGAAAGACTCCAGCTGTGAATGTGGCATTTATTAAAATATATGCAAATAGCATAAAACTGGTGGGATAATGAACGTCTGCCCTGTACCCACATCCAGTGGCATCCTTAGCGTCCATGTTCTCCCCCAGGATCTGGAATAGCCATAAAAAGGGTTAAACACCCTCAGGGAGGGGGTCAAGGATCAAAAATAGGGTGATTAATTCATGGCCAAGCTACTGCTGGTGGTGTGGATGTGGCAGAATTCCTGCCCGGGAATGGCTTTCTTCCGGCACCGCTGCCCAGCCCTGGTGAGCCCCTGGCACGGGGACCTACAGAGGAGACAGAGACATCCATCAGCACCCCAGGAAGCCACCAGAGGGGTCTCCCCCTGAGGTGACACCAAGCCATGGGAAAGGAACATTCTGGGTGGTTGGTGCTCACATGTTGGCCCTTGGGCTGCAGGGTTTGGGCTCCCAGAGCTTCCCAGCATCCATGACCAGCTCTGGTGTCACCTGGTTTGGGAAAAAGGAGGTTCCTGCAGAAGTCCCTTGTCCCCTGGCGTGCCTTGTCCATCCTTCAAGACACCCTCTTCCACCCCAAATTCCTCCCTGCATGTCTATCCCCAGCCCTGTCTGTCTCCCAATGGGTTGTCCCACACCCAGAGGTGCCACCATGGTAAGGACACCCCAACCTTGGAAGACCTGACCCTCAGGGAGACCCAGCTGGTCCCCAAGAGCAGGTTTTGGGGGACAACACCAACATGGGTACATCCCACCCTGTACCTTACCGCACACAAGCTCGGTGTTGTCCTCTGGCTACCAGGGTAGGGTGACACATGCCCTGTGAATCCGGGAATGTCCCCGGCCACCTCTTGGGGCTGCTCCAGGTATGAGGGCTCTGCAAGAACATGGCAGGGGTGGAGATACCCTCCCAGTGCTCCAGTCCCCAGGTGGAAGATGGGGACACTCTGGGGTGGTGGCACATAGCCTGGCAGAACTTGGGGACACTCTGGGATAACAGCACAAGATGGGGACATGTCAGGGCTTCAGATCCATGTCCTACACCCACCACACCTCCCACCTTGTGGGCACCTCTCACCTTGCAGGCAGCTCATCTCCATCTTGTCCAGCTCCTCTTGAAGCAGCTCCATATCGCATTCCCTGTGTGGGAAGAAGGAAAACTGGAATCCCACACCTTGGTGGCTTCTATGTCACCACCACAATGGAGACATGCACCTCTCCAGCCCCTCCACACCCTTCTCTGAGCAGATGTAGGTCAGGGAGTTGGGAAGAGGTGCCCAAAAGCTACAGGAAAGCTATCAGGGTGTGTCCTGTTCTTTCCTGGAGACCTCTGCCAGATGGCTCCAGGATGGGACACCAAGCAGAAACAGGACATGGAGTTGGGATGAGATGCCCAAAAGCCATAGGAAAGCCACAAGGATGTGTCCTGTCCCTTCCTGAGAACTGCCAGATGGTTCCAGGGTGGAAAATCTAGGGTGGGACACCAAAGATGGGACCCAGTAGCTCACAAGGGTTCCATGCCACCTCCTCAACCATCTCCTACCTCTCTGGTGTGGAGGTGAGCCGGTACCGGGGCTCTTCCTGGGGAACCACTGGCTGGATCCTTCGGACACCATGGCAGGCAGATGCCACCAGCCAATGCCCTGTGGGAAAAAGAGAGGGTGGGAGAGGACAGAGTCCCCACACAGGGTGGTGTGTCCCCAACCAGGTGTCCCCACACTCATCCCCACCTGCCACAGCAAGGACCAGGAGAGTAGAGATTGCTGACATGCTGAGGGTGCTGGAAATGAGGAAGAGGAGGAGAAGGATGGCCTGGAATGATGCTGGCACCAGTGGGAGAACAAGGAGCATGAAGTATGAGCTGTGTGGGATGCAGGAGGAGGTGGCACTTTGGTTCTGACCTGTGGGATGGAGAAGAAGAGCCTGGTGTTGGCACCCACCAGCTCACATCGATCCTCCAGCACCCATTGCTACTCACAATCCAGGTCAGGGATGGCTTCGAGGTGCTCCAGGTGCTTTTCCAGCCGGCTTTGTGCATCTTCCAAAGCCATCAGCATCAGCTCCAGGCTCTGGTTGACCCTCTGCAGCTTCTCCATCACCTCCTGAAGGACCAGGATGTTCTCTGCAAATGGAAAAGATGGATACAACAGCGGGATGAGCCAGGGAAGATGCACCCTGGTGTGAAAAAAACCGGGAAGGGAATTCGCTGTGTTCCCACCTAGCTGGGGATGAACATCCTGAGTTCTTTCCTGCTCCTGATGGAGGTTGGGTGGGACAACTTGGTGTCCTCCCCGGAGCTCCACAGCCCCATGGCTGCTCACATTCCCTGTGGGGAGGGAAAAGAGGTTGGATCAGTCCCAAAGTGGAACATGGGAATGCTGCAGGATCCAAACCCTGGCCCGTACCCATCTGGTAGGCGATGTCCTGCATGAGCTGGGCCATGGGAGTCTCATCCAGCGCTGACCTCAACCAGGTCTTCCAGAGCTCCTCCTGAGGTGAAAATTCAGGGGGCGATGATGGAGGAATGCTGTTTCTCCCCATGGACACCCCAAAACGAGCCCTGGGCACCCCTGGGTGCTCCCAGCACAGAATGGGGGGACAGAGGAGAGGGTTTGTGGATGTAAAATATGGAAAAAGGCGTGAACTCACTCTAGAATTTGGCCTTTACCCCCAAAAACCATCCCTACACCAAGCAAAGAGGCTGCCCAGGATGGGGGATCCCAGAATCCCAATTTCCTAGCTGGGGAGGGTCCCACAGCCACCAGACAGTGACAGGAATCCAGGTGTGACATCTCCCAGGATGTGGCTTCATCCCAGAACTGGCTGTCGCCCGTGGCTGTCTTGAGGGGAATTTGTGGGGAGAACCCCAGCTCTAGAGGGGGTTCTCACCTTCTCTGGGGGGGCAGCGAGGCCCAGCCACCCCAAAAACCCAGCAGTGGCACAGAAGAGCAGCACAGCCCAGGAGCTCTGGAGCAGCATGATGAGAATGGAGGGGGTCCTGTGGGCAAAAGAGAGTGGGGAGAAGCCCCCCATACTCATGGACAAATTTTAGGGCCCCCTCCCCACCCCAAATTTTGGGGACCCACCCCCACTGAGGGAAACTCCCACAGTCCCAGGGATGCCGGGGGATGAGGTTACTGTGGGAAGAAGAGAGTGAGGAACACCCTGGAGGGGGAAGCAGCTCCCACATCCAGGGACAAATTAGGGGACACCCCCTCGGAGAACCATGAACCCGTGGATGTCGGCGGGTGGAGGGAGGAGACTGTGGAGCATCTACCACAACCACGGACAACTTTGGGGACCTCCCCCACGCCAAATTTAGTTCCCACCACCCCTAGTAGGGACCCCCCCGTGGGCCCAGGGGTGCCGAGTCTCCGCTGGGCGCTGTGGGGAAGGTTTGGGACCAGTCGGGAACTCCCTCCAGGACCCCTACGCGTGGACCTGCGCGAACCACGTGGCGCCGGCGCCTGCGCAGTTTCCCCTCCTTGCCCTTTCGCCCCGCCCCTTAAAGGCGGTATCACCAATAGCAGAGCGGGGTGTGGCTACGCATGACCAATCAGCGCTGGGGGGTGTGGCTCTGGGGGGCGTGGTCTCGCGTATCGATGGAGGCGTCCGAGCTGTGGGTCGGGTTCGTGGGCGCCGGGCGCATGGCCGGGGGGCTCGTCCGGGGGCTGCTGCAGGCAGGTGAGGGGCGACCGGAGGGCCCGTGACACACGGGCAGGGGAGGGGACATGGGGACAGTCCTGGTCTGGAGCCTTCTCGGTGTCCTGTGGCGCGGGGAAGCGTGCGGGGACATGGGGACAGCGCTGTCTGGACGCTCTCTGCACTCCTTTCCCTGTTGTCCAGTAGAGGGACGTGGGGAACAGTTGTGTCTTGACCCTTTCCCAAAGTCCCAGCCCGCCCTCTGGTCCGTGTCCTCCAATGCAGGGACGTGGGGACAACCCTGTCCTGGCCCGTTCTCAAGGTGCCAGCCCTTCCCCAGGTCCCTGTGCTCCATTGGAGGGACACGGGGACAGCCCTGCCTTGGCCTATTCCCAAGGTGCCAGCCGTTCCCTGGGTTCCTGTCCTGCGCTGGAGGGACATGGAGACAGCCCTTTCCTGCCGCTCTTCCTCGGGAACCCTGCTCTTCCCTAGTGTCCCTGTCCCACAGATTAGTGTGGGGTCATGGGGACAGCCCTGTCCTATCGCAGTCCCCCAGGGTCCCTGTTCCCCAGATCAGTGTGGGGGACAGCCCTTTCCTGCATCCCTCCCCAAGGTTCTACTCTCCGCAGAGTCCCTGCCCTCTATGAGGTCTCTGTCCCCCAGATCAGTGTGGGGACATTGGGACAGCCCTGTCCTGCCTCTCTCCCTGACATCCCTGTCCCACAGATAATGAGGGCATGGTCCTGTCCCTGCTCCCTGTGTATCCATGATTGTCCCTGTCCCATAGCACATAGCCCTGCCCATTAGGGCCACCTCCATTCTCACTGCATCCTGACACAAGTGGGTGCCTGTGCCAGCCACACCAGCAGGATTCATCCCCAGCCCCTTTTGCTCCATGTCTCCCTGTGGGATCATGCTGGGATTGGAGGAATCACATCCCGGTGGAAATTGGGGTGTCTGGGCTGTGCCAGCGTGTCCCCCCAACCCTGGGGCCACCTTGGCCACTCATCCCATTCATTCCCTGTGTCCCCCAAGGGAAGGTTCCAGCCGGCAACATCCTGGCCAGCGCTCCCTCGGACAAAAATCTGAATGCTTGGAGGGTGAGTGGGGCCATGGGGATGGGAGATGTTGGGGTGTCCCTCACTGTGGGGTCAGAGCACCCTTTCCCCCCACACTGGGGTTTGGCTCATCCTGCCCAGGTCTGGGTGAGACCCAGGCCGAGCCTTGGTGTGTTTGTGACCAGAGCAGGTCCCCAGGCTATGTCCCTGCCTCTGGGTGTGCTGTTACCATGGGGGTGCTAGTTTTAGGATGCTGTTTTTTGGGGGTGCTGTGCTGTGATCTCTCTCCTTGTCCCTGGGCAGGAGTTGGGTTGCCGGACCACGCATTGCAACCTAGAAGTGGTGCACAGGAGCACCCTGGTCTTCCTGGCCACCAAACCCCACATCCTGCCGGGTGTCCTGGAGGAGATCCGTCCTGCTGTGGGGTCCCACCACATCGTTGTGTCACTGGTGGCTGGCGTCACCATCCAGACACTGCAGCGGGTGAGACTCCTCCTTCTCTTTTTCCTTCTCTTCTCCTTCTCTCCTGCTATTCCTTTTTGCCTTCTTCTCCTCTCCTTTTCCTTCTCCTTCCCCTTCTTCTTCTCCTTCTTCTCCTCTTCCTCTCCTTTCTTTTTTCTCTTCCTCCTTCTACTCTTCCTTCTCCTGTTCCTCTTCCACCTCTTCCTCATTCTTTTCTTTTTCCTTGTCCTCCTTCTCATCTTCCCCTGCTTCTACCTTCTCCTCCTGCTCTCCTTCTTTTTCCTTGTCCTCCTTCTCCTTCTTCTCTCCTTCTCCTTCCACCTCCTCTTCATTCTCTCCTCCTTTTTCCTTGTCCTCATCCTCGTCCTCCTTTTCCCTTCTCCTTCTCCTTTTTCTCTTCCTCCTTCTTTACTTCTCATTCTCCTCTTCTTCCTTTCCTCCTCCTCCTCCATTTGCACCCAGGCCCATGCAGGACACACCACTGTGGCCTTGTCCCTGGCTGCATCTCCAGCTCCCTCCCTGTGCTCCTTGCTTCTCCACCAGCCTGATGGGTGACACCCACCAGTGTCTCCAGTTACCTTTGGGTACTACCCGGGGCTGGCACCCCTTCTCCCATCCCCATCTTTTCCCAGCTCCTCCCACCCTGGACCAAAGTGCTGCGGATCATGCCCAACCTGCCCTGCGTGGTGCAGGCAGGTGCCATGGTCTTCTCCCGGGGCAACAACGTGGGTGACGAGGAAGCCACGCTCCTCAAGAGCCTCCTGTCCTCCTGTGGCCTCTGCGAGGAGGTCCCTGAATCCTACATCGACATCCACACCGGGCTCAGCGGCAGCGGCGTGGCCTACGTAAGCCAGCGGGACAGGGGACATTGTCCTGGGATTTGGGGTGCCCTCCTGGCTCTGGGCTCAGCCCTGGGTGCTCCCCTCTTCCCAGGTGTACCTGTTTGCTGAGGCGTTGGCCGAGGGTGCGGTGAAGATGGGAATGCCGGGTGCCTTGGCCAGCAGGATCGCGGCGCAGACACTGCTGGTGAGTCCTTGGCACACGCTGGCATCGCCCTCCTTCCCTCCTGTCCTGGGCTCCACAACATCCATTGGGATGAGGGAGGAGGTTCTGGTTGCTGCTCTGCCTCAGTTTCCCCTCTTGGAAGCCAAAACGAGGTCACCAGAAGGGTGAAGAGCATGGCAGTGGGACATTGCCTCGCCATGGGGGTGTTGGGATGATGATGCTATCCAACCATGGAGAGGAGAATTTGGGAATTCCCAAATCTCACCTTCTTGGTATCCTGGTGTCCCATAGGGTGCAGCCAAGATGCTGCTGGAGACGGGAGAGCACCCAGCGAAGCTGCGGGGGGACGTCTGCACGCCCGGGGGCACCACGATCTACGCCCTGCACCAGCTGGAGAAAGGAGCGCTCCGGGCCACCGTCATGAATGCCGTGGAAGCAGCCACCAACCGGGCGTGTGACATGGCCAAGGACTAATGGACGAGCCCCTTCTGGGACAGGAGGGGTGATGGGGACCAAAGGGAGTTCCTCTGAGGAGTAGGGAGATCCTGGCATCTTCAGGAGAACCTGGATGGGGGTGGGAGGTGGTGGGGACACATGTTACCTCTGCAGGGCTGGAACCAAATAAACGTGGCCAGAGCAATGGGGGTGTGGCTTTTTGTGGTCTCTGGGGGGCTGTAGAAGCCACCATGGGGTCACTTCTGTGGGGAGGTGATATCCATGGTTTCCAGGGATGGAGCTGGTACCAACACTGGCTCTGTGCTCGCTGGGGATGGTGCTGACATCAAGGTCACCAAAGATGAAGCTGGTGTGGGATGTGCGGCACTGGGGACTTCTGGGAATGGGGTGATCCCAATTTAACCCTGCTGGGGCTGGGAGAATGGCTGCATCTCTATGGTCAGAGCCACATCCATGAGGATGCTACTCACATTCTAGAATTATGGACAAGAGTTCAACCAGCCAAAAAAACTCCACAACAATCCCTCCCTGGCACCAGGGAATGGGATGGAAGCCCTGATCTCCTCCCAGCTCTGGGACTATTGAGGGGGTAGAAACTCAAATTTGCCCATCAGGAGAGAACTCGAGCCTTTTCCATGTCCTAATTAAGCTCTATTTGTCTCACAGCACCTGCACACTTTGGGAACTATCTACCGACGGTTTGGGAAGTACTTTGAGGATGAAAAGATTTTTTTCTGGGCAAAACATCGCTGGTGGGAACATCTGGATGCTAAGCCCTGACTTTGGATAAGGGCTGGAGTGCCGGGGCAAGGGGGAATGGCTTCCCACTCCCAGAGGACAGAGTTAGATGGGATATTGGGAAGGAATTCCTCCCTGGGAAGGTGGTGAGGAGCTGGAATGGAATTCCCAGAGAAGCTGTGGCTGCTCTATCCCTGGAAGTGTCCAAGGCTGGGCTGGACTGAGCTTGAAGCAACCTGGGATAGTGTAAGGTGTCCCTGACCACAGCAGAGAGCTGGAATTTGATGGCCTTGCAGGTCCTTTCCAGCCCAAATCGTTCCATAATTTTATATTCTCACCCCCCCAAACCAGTTCAAAGACCTCCAGCCCAGCACCTTCTGCTGATCTTTGTAACATTTTTGTGATAGAACTGAAGCCTCCTTTCATTCACAAACTCATGTTTGAAATAAGCCACATCCCAAGCTCCAAAATCTTTTTGTGGGGTGATTTTGGTGCAAAAGATGATAAACAAAATAAACAGAAACATGATTTTACACGATTTCACCCCATTGTTGTGGAGAAGACCACACTGAGAGGACAGAACCCCATGAAGGTCCCCCTTGGGGTGCCACCCCAAATCCGTCTGGGATGGCTCCATGTGACATTTCACAGACGACAACCTCCACATGGAAATAAAAATCCATTTAATTTCCATAAACTCTGCAGCGAGGAGACAAAGACCCAGCAAGTAAAAACCCCCACCCACCCGCTGACACAGGGCACGGCAGCACTGAGTTAATTTAATTTCCCTCTTCCAATATTTCAGCTAAACACCCTAAAATTTCATCCAAATCAGGTCAGCAGCTGCTAAATTCCTATCAAATGCCTCTAGTATTCCAAGGCAGTGCCAGGAGCTCTCCCTGCTCCAACCTCAAGTCACCCAGATGTGTTCTCCAGCCCTGGCCACCCCACAAACCCCGTGAGGAGCACCTCAACCCCCATCCCTGGAGCCTTCAGCTCCATGAGGATGCTCAGGTGATGGTACCTGGTTCAGCAGGTCTCTGTGGTCCAGGTGTTCCCAGCTGTGATGGGAATGATGGAGGTGACTCTCTCTCCTGGATACCACCCAAGTGCCCCCTTCCTAATCCAGTGCCTGAAGGAAGTTGTCTTAAACCAGCCCCAAACCACCCTGGTTTAACAGGATTCTGTTTTGGCAGTGGGAAGAGCATCACCAGCCTCTTCCAAGGTGGAATAATTCCCCTGCAGCACCTAAGGAGTGGCCCCAGTCCAGCTGGCTGTGCCCATCTCAGCCCTGCTCTGGGATTTGGGGATTTTTCAGTGTAACATCCCACATTATCCCAGGGATGCTGAGCAGGTCCTTCCCTCTCCCCTTCTCCCCATGGAATTGGGGGAACTGGGCAATTTGGGGGGGGCATCCACCCCCTGTCTGGCAGTGCCTGTGACCAGGGGCCACAAGGGATGTAAAAAATAGCACCTCCTAAATATATTTAGGTAAGGAACAACCCTGGAATTCGAGTTGTTGCACAAAAATCCCCTAAACTGTGACCCACAGGCATCTGGGCTTCCTGATCCCCAAGAAGTCACGGTCACAGGGGTGAGTGGCACCTCCACCACCATCCCCCTAGGACAATCGGGGTGTCTGCAGCTCTGTGGCCAACCAGGGGTGGTTGGTAGCCAAAAAGTGGGGGTTGCCCCTGCCCTAGGATTGGGGGCTGCAGCCGCGGTGCAGCCGCTGGGCCATGGAGATGAGGGAGCGGAGCTGCACCAGCTTCAGCGGCCCTACTTCCCGGGGGTCCTGTCCCTCCAGCCAGCGCAGCGCTGTTTCCAAACCCTGGATGGCTTCCCGAGCCGTGGGCAGCAAAGCATCTCCTCCTTCCCCACCCCTTTTGCCACCAGCTGCTTCCTCCTCCTCATCCTCCTCTGCCCCGCAGCCCTCGGCGCCTTCCTCCTTGCCATCATCATCCTCCTCCTCTGCACCAGGAGCTGCGTCATCCAAGTGCAACCAGTCGGACACTTCCTCAGGAGCCAAGCGCTTGAAGGCCAAGGCGGCCAGGTGGGTCAGGTCACTGAAGACCTTGCTGTCCCCTCCGCCTTCCTCCCCTCCCGGCGTGTCCCCGTGCTCCTCCTCGCCGGGCTGCGGCTCGAAGGCAGCGCGCAGCCCCAGCAGCCAGCACTTCTCGATGGATCCGGGTGGGATGAGATCCCAGGAGAGGCCAGCCAGGTACAACATGTCCTTGAGGAAGAAGGACCGCACAAAATCTGCAGGACCGCCAGGGCCACCACAGGACACGGCCAAGCGCAGCAATTCCCGCTTGTAGAGCTGCTTGAACGCTGACACCACCCCTTGCTCCAGTGGCGCCGGGATTCGGCCTCCTGCTCCGGCCAAGCCGCTCCCAGACAGACCCTTGGAGAGGAAGAGTGCGCGGATGGACCCATCTGGAGTCTGGAGCGGTGGAGAATCCTCAGCCCCCGATCCAGAGCGGGATGGAGCAGAGCTGAGCAGCAGCACGGCCTTCTGCTGCAGGCAGCTCCGCCGCAGGTACCGCTTGACCCCCGGCACGAAGTCCTCAAAGAACCAAGCCTGCAGAAGTGCTGGCGCCAGCCGAGCCTCGGGGCTGTAGCGGTAGCAAGCCGGGAATTTCTCCTGGTTGTGATGCCGCAGGCTGGCGGGATCGCGGAGACCCCCGACCACCAAGGGTTTGAGTTTGTGGGAGCCGGTCAAGTTGGCGGCCAGCAGCACCGTGACGCGCTCGCCGCGGGCTGGACGCCTTGCCGTGATTCCAGCACCGGGAAGAAGCTTCCAGAAGAGCCTAGTGATGTTGGCGTTGTAGATCTGCTCATCCCCGTAGCCGCCGGCATCGGGCAGGACCTCGGCGCAGCTGGCCGGAGCGCGCTCGGGCTCGGCGGGGATGCCGCCCTCGCCATAGATGCGTTGGCTGGAGATGCCGTGGCGCTTCTGCCAGCGCCAGAACCAGCCATGGCTCGCCTTGAAGGTGCATTCAGGCCCGTAGATCTGCCGGGCGAAGGCTTCCGCCTGCGCCTGGATGAGGGGTCCGGAGAGCGGCACGCCGTGCTGGCGAAGGGCGAGGAACCAGGCGTAGACGGCGCGGTCGATCTCCTCCTCGTTGGCCAAGCGCATCTTCTTGCGCTGGGTGCCCACCTCGCCGCCGAGCTGCTCCAGGAACCAGCGGAGCTTCGCCTCGTCCTTCAGCCAGCCCCGGAGCGTGCCCCCCGGCACCCCGAAAGCCCGGCACACTGACGCCTGGCGCTCGCCCTTCTTCACCCTCTCGATGGCCTGCAGCTTGTCCTTGATGGAGTAGGCGCGGCGAAGCGACATCTTCACTGACACCCCCCCGGGTNGGGGAGGAATGCGGGAATGGGGTGGGGGGGGCGCGGCGGCGCCTTTGTCTCCGCTCCGGTCCCCCGCATGCGCGCACCCCACCACAGCCACTAAGTTGCGCCGCTTCCTCCCCTTTTCCTCGCCAAGTTGGATTCTTCCTCTTAGTTCCACCAGCGCCTATGGGTTGTACTACTCTGCGAAAAGGGGGGAGAGCGCCACCCCTCTGCCCCCCTCCTCACTTCGCTTTCCCCCTTGACCTGTTCCACTTGGCTTTCACGGGAGGGAGAAGAGGTGCGCGGAGGGAGACAACGCGCCGCACGCACAGCGCGGAGCGTCTTCCTCCCGTAACTCCCCCCGTAAAATACAGGGGATCATCCTGGGGGAGGCAGGGAAGTAGCGTGGGGACAGGAGTGGCGCATCCCCCTTTTTGCAGAGTGGTACAGCCCAGGGGCTCTAGCGGAGGTACGAGGACGAATCCAACTTGGCAAGGAAAAGGGGGCGCGGCGCATTCTAATAGTTACGGAGGGATGGTTCGCGCATCCCGCTTCCGCTCCCCCATGATGTTCCACATGTCCGTTTTAGTGTGGGGGGCGGACAGGCCCTGCGCTGTGGGCGCTACACGTTGTCCCACCATAGAGCACCCCCTTCACCATCCCCCCGAGCGCCACGTGTGGTACGCGCCTCCCCCATAACCCTCCGCGCCGCGTGCGCTGCCCTCCTCTATCCCGGCGGCGGCCGAAGGGAGCGGAGGGGCCTCGTGGGGTCAGCGCTGCCGGTGAGTCCTAGTTTCCAGTCCCCTTGCAGTCCCCAGCAATCCTTATATCCCCACTTAAGGTCCTTTATCTCTCTCCCTGAGCCTCGATAATGGGAGTTTCGGGCGTCTCCAGAGCGTCCTTTATCCCCCTACGGCGGGAGGTGGGGGGGCCCCTCATGATATTTTGGGGGAAGGTGCTCAGGGGGCCCTTCAGGGTTTGTAAGGTTCCTTTATCATCTCAGAATCCTCAAGAAGGAGGTTGTGGTCACCGCTTTTATTCTCTTTAGGGCACTTTCCCTGTGGAAAGAGGGATTTAGGGGTCCTCTCATAGGGAAGGGGGCTCCTTCCCTCACAGTGGTGGGAAGAGGGGAGTTTTGGGGGTCCTTCCTTGTATGTGGAGGTCTCTCTTCCTGTTAAAGCCTCAGAAATAGGACTTTGGGGCGGTTCTCGCATTGTCTTTAGGGTCCACTCCATTCCCCCAGAGTCCTAAGGGAGAGGATTTGGGGTGCTCTTGGTTTTTGGGATAACTTTTCCAAGCTTAAAATCCCAGGGAATGTTTTGTGAGCCCCCTTTCCCCATGTTTTCGGTTCCTTTTTCCTTAGTAAGTCTGGAAAGGGGGTCATGGGAGTCCCAAAGAGTCCTGAAGGAAAAGATTTGGGGATGCCCTTGTTTCTTGGGATCACTTTCCCCACTTAAAATCCCAGGGAATACTGTGGTGACACTCCCCACACCCAATGTTTTCGGTTCCTTTTCCCTTAAAAGGTCTGGGAAGGGGCATATGGAAATCCCCCCCATATTCCCAGTGGGGTCTCTCCTCCCCCCACATGCCAAAAAAGAGGATTTGTGAGATCCCTTTCCCCTTGCCAGGCACAGGGAAGGGGGGATTTTAGGATTCTCCATGTCTTTGTGGTGCTTTTCCTTTCCTAGGATTTAGGAACTCTCTGTTACAGGTAAGGGGTGGGTAGGCTCGTGCTGGGGGTCTCCCTAAACCTTTGTGGTTTTCCACAGATTATGGGGACATATTCTGTGTTTCTTGGGATTATTCCTGATGTATTAAAGCCTCACCTTTTAAAGTCTGGATTGGGTGGGGGGAGATAATGGGATCAGAGTTATTCCTGCCATGGTGGGGAAGGGAATTTAGGGATCCCACACATCCCCAGCTGCTCCAGGTGCTTTGAGGATCTGCTCCTCGCCCCGTTCCTGGGATTTTTTGTCCAGTCACTTGCTGCAAAGGGAAACTGGAGCTGCTGCCGTGTCCTGGCACAGAGCAGCTGATCCATCTCATATCCCAACCCCCTTGGCTGCCTTTCCAAACTTCTGGAGCTGGGAAACCTGGAAAATCAGCTCTAGGTGCACCTGGGTTCTGCTTAGCTCACCTGTCCTGCTTTCCTTGTGCTGTTGTTCCTGCATTTCCGTCACCTTGGTGGGGTTTGTCCTCTCCCTGTTTTTTTGATCTCAGGAGGGAGGGATCCATTTCCAAGCTATTTTGGGAACGGGCAGAGCCTGCTGTTGTGCTCCATGGGGTTTTTGAGGGATTACATCCCTAACTAAACTTGCTGAGGCTGCTGCATCAGCGTTCCCAGAAATCCCATATGGATTTGTTCTGTCGCATCCAGGTCACCAGTGATTTGGAATTGATTGGGATACTGATGATCACAATCCTTAGGGATGAGAAATTCCCTTTTTCTGAACTGTTTTGCTGTAATTCTTTCCTTTTCCAGGTGTGTCCCATTTTTCCCTGACCTTCAGGTAGGATTTTTCCTCACCTGAGCTATTCATTCCCAACTCTTTTTTCCCCCCTGTTTCTCCTGAATATGACACATCCCCAGCCTTTCCCTACTGCTGATTTCCTGTGTCTGTGATTGTCTCATTAGGGATTTTCAGCTTGGAGCAGAAAGTTGTGTTTGTAGGTGATCAAGGATGGGAATTGTGTTTTCCTGGAATGGTGAGCTTTGTCTCATAGCAAAGGTGATGATAAGGGTCTGAGTCAGGGAAGAGCCAATTTTAGGGAATGAAACCAGCAGAACAGCTAGTTTTATATGAATAAATATTAGATACAAGTGTTAATATTTTGATTGCCCTGATGGTTCTTGAACTCATCCTGAATTTCTGGGCTGTGACTTTTCCCAGTGGAGAACATTCCCAATGCCAGCGTGTGGTTTTTAATCCTAAAACTTTGTGTTTGGGGAGGTAAAAATGGCAATTTTGGGTGGAAAATGTTGAAAGGTGATGATTTGTGTGATTAAAATTCCTTTTTCCCAGGTTCTTCAAGGAAAATTGATGGACGCAGAAGAGAAATTATATTTTTTTCCTTGTTTAGAAGCTTTATTTCCTTGGAAATAAGGGTTTTTTCAGGACTAAACATAAGGTTTGGCTGCTCATGGAAACAAAAAGGTGCTGCAGGAATGTTTGGAATCCCCCAAAAAATGGGATCCTTAATTCTGTCAACACATGACAGGATTGAGAATTCTCAGGCTGCCCAGATGGGAAAATCCTTTTGGATAATATCACAATAATGTTCCTTTCCTTGTTTTTAAAATGAAAATAAACTCGTTTTCCGTGGTGTTGGTTCACAAACTTCATGGAGTTCTGGAAGGCTCATCAGCTCCAAACTTGATTAAATATGTTACTTACTTAATCCATTAATTATTAATTAAATGATTTGGCTAAGGAGCTCCTGGATCTATAGAAATTGGAAATTTTCTCTAATTTTATCCTGTTTTTTTTTTAATGCTGTCCTAGGAGCAAAAAAAGTAAGTACCTTCTAATTGTTGTGTGGTTTTTTGGGAATTCTGGAAAATTAGGGAATGTCAGCACTGGTGGGATATTTATTAGACAAATTACTGCAGAATTTTCTTGGAAATAATTAATTTAAAAGAGTTTTTAAAATTCATTTAAGCTCTGTCAGTGGAGGAAATTTCCTGAGAGTTCCTTATTATGGAATTCCTACTCCATAATTCACCTTATCCATGAGGGCTGCAATTCAAGGGCTGGAGCTGCTTAAAAACTGGAGTGAAATCACTTAAAAAAAAGATTAAATAATGGAGAAAAAGAATTTTTAAATTTAATTTTTAAAAATTCAAATTTTAAATTTAGTTTAAAAAAATTAAGATTTTTTGGTGCAAAATTGCATAAATTTTTTATTGTTTGCTCATTATTTTTATTTACTATAATTTATTTCTATGTAACAAGGACCTAACAAGGAATTTATTGCTCCATAAAATAAAAGAGAAAAACATAAGATAAATTTAAAAATTCAAAATAAGCTTTAATTTTGAAATTTTTCTTCCAATTCTGAATTGAAAACTCAATTTTTAAGCATTTTTAGCTGAATCAAAGTTTCCCAACTCCAGGGGAAAAAAAAAATCTCCTTTTGCCATTTCTAATAATTTGTCTAATTGGAATCTAATTAATATTCTAAACTCTATAAATTTAAATGTTTAAAGGCAAAAGATTAATTTATTAATATAGAAACTTAAATAGAAATATTAAGACCCAAAATAAGCATTCGTGTAAATTTTAAATTCAAAGCAATAAACTTAAAATTAAAATTCTAAATTAAAAGCAGTGAATTTTATATTTAAAATTGAAATTTAAAATGAAATTGAAAGGTAAGATTAAGCCTTGGATTTGAGGCTTCTGAAATCTTCCAGGAATTCTCAGAATTACAAACCTTTGAGGATATTTCATTTGTCTGGGAATTTTATTTTGCAGCCTGCCACAAGTCAGTTTCTATTAATTAATTATTGAATTAATCACAAGATTTCCAGCTCCTGGACAAGTTTAATTTGCCAATAACTTGGATTTTATCCCAAAATTTAATCCCAGTTTTTCAGCTGCCTTTTAGTAGGAAAACCCAACCAGGAGTAAACAACAACCTCCAAAAACTCAAAAATTGGAGCCAGTTTTCCTAAAATTTTGCTTAATTGGGAATAAGTAACACATAATTAATGACTAATCCACTAACTTGGAATAATATCCTGTAATTCCTGATGATTTGAACAAAATCCTGTGGGTTTCTCTCCTGTCTGTTGTCTTATGGTAATTCTTGGCAGGAATATTTTAGGAGGAAGGCAGTTCCAGCCATATTAAATTCCTTGGAGTTCAAACTTAACCCAAAAGGGAGAAATAAATGGGATATTTGCACTTTTTCCCGGGAATGTTAAAGGATTAAAAAAACATCTCCTGCATGCCCTTGCTTTGCTCTGCTGCCACTACATTTGTTGTGCTTATCTCTCCATGCTGCCCATTTTTTTTGGGAAGATGAGGACACGGAAAAATCCCTGCTCCGTGGACAAGGTTTGGCTGGAAAAGCACCAGAACGATGAAGCCGAGCGGGAAGCGCCAGAGCGGGAAGCGCCAGAGCCCGAGGCCATCAATGGGATCTGCCACGAGGATTCCATCGAGGGGGAATTCAAGGGGGACCCGAAAAAACCCAGGAATGGCAAAAAACAGCGGAAACGGAAGCGCTCCCCAAAACCCAAAGCTCAGGATTCCAAGCTGGAGGCGATCCTGGCGGGAATGTCAGCGGAGCACGTCTGGTTTGACAAGCCCTTGTACGACCGCGCTGAGAATGCCTATAGGAAAAAATTAGCAGATTCCCAAAACTGGGAATCACCTGAGACTGGAAAAATGGCTCAGGAATCTCCTGCCGTGGCCAGGTCGAAATCCAGCCATGATATTCCCAAGGCAAGGATGCTCCCAGCGTGTTCCCACGGGAGCTTGGCTGCCTGTCACCACGTTGTCCAAGGGGTTTGGATCAACAAGTTTGACTTCGATAAGGCTGAGAGGGCATTCATGGAAAAATCCCAGTTTTTCCTTCCTCCCAACGTCCTGGTCATCCCTTCCGTGCGGGCGAATTTCAGGCTGGGAACACCGGATGAGGGCTATGGCACAGCCTTGCCCACTCCTGCGACACCAGGCTTGGCTCCCGCCATTCCCGACTCCCCCGTGGCCTCCATTCCCAGTTTGCCCAGCTCCGACCAGCAGACGGTCAATGGGAAGCCGCAGATTTCCAACTGGGAAGTTCTGGCATCCGAGGTGTGGCTGGAAAAGCCTCTCTACGATGACGCTGAGAAGAATTTTTATGAGAAGATGTTGGACGGGCACTTCTCGGATAAAACCCAACAGTGGCAACGCAGCTGCCCGGAAGCATCCAAGAACCACAACCATGGGAAGCAAATGGGAATCGCCACTACCAACCCTCAGCTTCCCGATATTCCCAAGGAAAATCCCACCTGCTTTTTCCTGCACAAGGACAGCGAATCCATGTGGCTGAATAAGGTGACCTACGACAGGGCTGAATCCCGATATTTTGCCCTGGAAGCAGCCAGAGCAGCAGAGAAAACAGGGATCCAGGAATCTGCTGCAGAAAATCCCTCCCATCCAGCTGCTCCGAGCATTCCTGCTCCGGAAATGAAGTAGGAGAAGTTTCTTTGGGGGTAACGCCCATGCAAAAAAAAAAAATACAAAAAAAAACTCCTTCGGGATTGAGCCAGAAGGAGTTTGCATGTGGAGAAGACTGGGTGGACTTGGAGATGATCCCGGTGGGCAGGGAGCAGGGGGGAAAATCCTTCAAGGAATTCCCCTTCTCCTGAGGAATTCTGGTGGATAAAGGCTGTGTTTGTGTGCAGCTAGGGCTGGGAAGTGAGCTCAGTATCCCCATTTTTGCATGGATGCAGCACCATCATCCTTTCCATCCTCTCATTCCATATAAAAATCAGCATCATAACCAGGATGCAGCTTGAAGAAGGTTTGGAAATATCTGGAATGCAATGTAGGGAATCACTCTGGTGGGACCATGTGCTGTAGTTTGGTTTTTTGAGCGAATTTATATCCAGTCTGTTAATTTTTGGAATGCCCTTGGATCCTTTCCAAAGGTTTGGATGTTTGCAGAGCTGAGGTAGAGATGGATATTCCTGGAAAAAAGACACTTGGAGCATCCATCCTCATTTCTGGCATTTCTGATCCATGAGTTTTGTTGGGATTTTGTTGGAAAGCTTTTAGGATCTTTGTGTCAAGGGATTTAGGGGTAAAATACTTTTCACCTGGTCCTGTTTGGTATCATGTCCTCTTTAGTTGATCATAACTGGATATTTGGGAAATCTATGTGTCTCCGTAAAAATATGGGGTAAATTTGTCTCTATTTGGGATTTTCTGTGAATGATCCTGGTTGGAATTCCAGCAGGTCCTGGAGATGTGGGTGTGGAGAGTGGCTTTGCTGCAGCTCCTGTGTCTGGTGGCCTCTGGTCTTTTCCAAGTGGCTAGATGAGATAAGAAGGGATTTGATTTCAGGAAAATCATCTCTGGCTTCCGTGGAAGTGTTTTATGGAAAACTGTGGGATTTAGGATGATGAGGAGAGGCTTTGTGGAGCCTGCTCCAGTTGTGATTTTCTTGTGCTGTTCTCCACCTCCTCAAACTTCTGCTGGCTCTGTCCCTTGCTGGAATTCGGGGCACTTTCTCTTTTCCTCTTTTTTGAGGGCTCTGTTTCCCTTCAAATTAAGAATTTAACCCACCTTTGGAAGCTACTCCGTAAAAATCCCCCATTGCCCAGCAGGATTTGGGGTGTTTTGTGCTGTTTTTCCATGTAGTGCCAGGTCTGCCCCTTCCAAGTGCTGCTGATTTTTTAAAAAAGATTTCCCAGAGAACTTGTGGATGCCACATCCCTTGAAGTATGCAGGGAGAAGTTGGATGAGGCTTGGAGCAACCTGGGATAGTGGAAGGTGTCCTATGGCAGGGGGTAGGAACTAAATTATCTTTATGCTTTTTCCAACCCAATCCATGATTTCAATTCCCTTTTTATTCTCCTACACAAGACATTTTCCGTAGCATGAACTCAAAAATCCTGGTTTTTTGGGGTTTTTTTGTGGAATAAAGTCTGGATCAGCTGATTCATCCCATCCTCACTCCATGCCCAGGTCAGGCAGGTGGGTGATTAATCTGTCCTGCTTTTTTAAGAGGATCCTGGATGCTTAAATCCACAGCCAAGCCGAGCTTGCAGGCACAGAAACCGCTCTTGATGAGCTGTAAACCTTCAATCCTTGCAGGAATTCAATTCTTGTGGATATTTTTCCCCCTTCCTTTTCCCAGGAAAATGGCTGTGGATTACTTCCTGCACGACAAGATCTGGTTTGAGAAGTACAAATACGACGACGCCGAGCGAAGGTTCTACGAGCAGATGAACGGCCCCATGGGTGCCCCCTCCCGCCAGCAGGTAATTCCCAATCCCAGGAATTCCAGAGTAAGTCAAAGGATGTGATCCACCTGGGTTTTTGTGGGATTTCCACTCTTGATGCTGTTTTTTTTTGGTTTTGTTTTTTTTTTCCCCCCAAGTTTCCCTGGAGCTGTCTAAGCTGTTTATGACCCGTTTTGGTTTTTTTTTTCCCCCCACTGTTTTCTGTGGGATCTGAACCAGCCCCAGCTTCCAGCAGTTATCCTTAATTTTTCCAGGCTGCTGGGATCTGTGGGGGCACAATTTGAGCTGGAAATCCCCAAATCCCTAATTTTATTGGCAAAGAGCATCCCTGTCCCCCTTCATCCAGCGAAAATGCTGCTTTGCTTCCATTTTGGAGCAGTCCTTTGGGATATTCCAAGGGAATACAAACCTAAAGTTTAAACAGAGGCACCACAGCTCCAAAGAATTTTTTGGGGGGGGGGATTTTTTATCCCTGTCTTTGTACTCCTGGAAATATTCTGGGTATTCCAGTGGAAGACTCTGTGGTACCGGTGAGTTGGGGAGGGGAAGGTGGAGGGGGAAGCATGATCCTGCTGTGCTGAAATATTTCCAGCTTCAATATTATCCCAAAATTATTCCTGTTCCAAGGTTCAGAGCTTTCCTGACCTCTCCCTGCTCCTAACTGCTTGTGCCTTTGGAATGCTGAGTGTTCACTGCCTCTTTCCAAGTGTTTAAAGGGAAGCTTTTTGCTGAAATTATGACTTTTAGGCACATTCCAGCTATTCCTGCTGCCCATCCTGGTTTAGGTGCTGGCACAGCACCTGGGAGATCAGGAATAAAAAATTGGGAGCTCTCGATGAATGCTGGAAGTAGGTTTTGGAGTGAAAACCTCTTGGAACAGTTCAACTGTTTCAAGGCACATGAGGAGCTTCCAGTGAAGGAGTTTGGCTTGGGAGAGGTGGTTTGAAGGATGTTTGGAGATCCTGCAGGAATTCATCAGCCACTTCCCCTATGGAAAAATATCTTTAAAACCTCCTTGGAAGCAACAGGAAGTGGGGCCCACCTGGATGTGTCCAGGCTGTTTCTCCTTTATTTTCTCTTTAATTCAGGATTTGGGGGTTTGTGGGAAATTTCACATCTTGGATCTTGCTGGTGGGAGTTGCAGTCTGGGAAGGGCAAGGAGTAAACGGTCATGGAATTTCCTGGGAGGGAATCTTGAAATCCAGGCTAAGGCATGGCAGTAGGAGCATAGGGAAAAAATTCCTGGTGTTCTGGGTCCCACCTCTCTGGATAGTGGAGTCAGGGTTGTCACTTCCTGCCTGAACTCAGGTAATATTACGGAAAAATCCTTCCAGAGGCTGAATTTTTAAGGAGTTCTGGAGTCACTCTAACCCTCTGGCAGCTTCCCAGACTTTTCAGGGTAATCATAGGGAATTTAAAAGCTCTTTGACTGGATGATCCTTCTGGACATGTGACCAGGGATTGCCCGATTTAGCCCCAATCCTTACGGCAAAAATCGCTGAATCATGGAAAGGACAATTCCCAATTTTCCCAATTCCCTCACTCCTTCTTCCTTACATTGTTTTTTCTGTTTTTTTTGTTTTTTAACTTCCCTGATGAAATTTTTTTCCCCCATGTTTTAATATTTTTTTTTAAAAAAGAAACTCTTGGTTCTTTCTGCGCTGTTTGCAGGAGAACGGAGCCAGCACGATCCTCCGCGACATTGCCAGAGCCAGGGAGAATATCCAGAAATCACTGGCCGGAGTGAGTACCCAAGCTCTCACCAGCTGGCTGCCTGCATCCCATTTTTTTTTTTTTTTAATGGAATTCTAATCCCAAAGATCATTTGGCTTCTTGGTTGGAAATTAGAGAAGACCAAGGTGTGCAGCGCCATGTGCCACCAGCTCCGCCCCCTCCCCGTGCGCTGCTCACCTGCAGCGCTGCCGAAACTGGATTTGGGTTAAAAGAATTCCCTCAATTGGGCTTTTCTTTTCCTTCCTTTGCTTTCTTTCTTTTTTTTTTTTTTTTTTTTTTTTTTCCCCCCCGGTGGGATGTTTCCATGGGTCTTAACTAACAGGTTCCAACTCGCGGAGTGTGTGGCTCCTTTTTGGGATACACTGGGCTGCCGCCTTCTCTTCCCTGTTCCGCTTCCAGTTTAGGGGATGTGCAAAAAAACACAACAACAAAAAGTGTTTTTCATCTGCTGCATCCAGGGAATTCAGCTTTGCTACAAGCTCTGAGGCTGGAGCATCCTGGAGGAGCTCAGGAATGTACTTTATAGAGGTATTTCTGTGCTGAGTGCAGACAAGAGCGTTAAAAAAATCTTCTTTTTTGTAAAAGGAAGTAAAATACTAATGAGTGGTTTTGTGGGAAAGGAAAATTCGTGGAATACAGCCCAGGTATCTTGATTTCCTGCCTCTGCAGTGGGACTCCCAAAGGAATTCATCCATTATTTGGCCCCATAATTCCCTCTTGGAATGTTTAGCACCCTCGGTTTCTATCTTTGATCAGTCCAATATCAGGGAACAACAAGGAATTCCCCCTTTCCCAAGGGGAATATTCCATATTCTTCTTTACAGCAGAAAGGAGCCAGATATTTGGGATGAATATAAAGAGTCAGGATTTCAGCCAACAGCTTAAGGAAAAATTTCCGTGAACTGGCTCGTTTTATAAAAAAGAAGTAAGGATAAAGGAGGGCCCCATCCCAAACAGGGTCAAAAATTCCTTTGGGAAGACCTTTTGGAATTGAGTGAGGGGCAGGGAATCTAAACCCAAATCACCTGGAAATGCTGCTCATCCTCATCTTTGAGGGTTTTGGCAAAGATGAATTTCTTTCCTGACTCCTGTTAAAGAGCTTTTTTGGGAGAGAATCAAAGAAGTTTGGATCATCCAGGTGCTGTAACAGGGAATTAGTAAAGCAACAGCCCAAAGCCAGGACAGGAATTTTGGGATATAAATTGTTTGGAGACGTTTTTGGGGTTTAGTGCTGGAGGTAAAAAATTCCTCTGCTGGGTATTTTTTTGTTTTTGGGAAAGGGGTTGGATCTTCCACATGGCTGAAAAATAGTTGGAATATCCCTCAAGGATCATCATGAATCTTGGATAACCAGGCTGGACTTTAGAACATTCCTAAACATTCTTCCTTCCATTCCCAAACCCCAAAATTTACACTGTGTGATCCAGAGAAAAGTGGGAAGAGCAAAAATCCCAGGATTTTGTCTTTCTTTCCTCCTGAGTTACTGTAATGGGTCTTAGGATGTGGCAAGGGAAGAGTTATCTGTGAAAAGATGGGAAAATGGGAGTTTAGTGCCTTTCTGCTGGGAATTTCAGGCTGGGATTGTGTCATAAAATGTAGGAATGAGCACTTGGAATATGATGAGAGTCTGGAGTTCCTCAGTTATCAGGAAAAGCAGGAAGTAGAACAGGAAATTCTACCTGAACACGATAAAAAATTTTATTGTCTCTGATATTTAAAACGTATTTTAGGGATTCAAACTTTAGGGAATAACATGTTTATATCCCAGATGTTTATGTTCAGCCAAAGTCCTGTTTTGTACCCTTCATAATTCCTAGGGATTTGATTTGTTTGGATAATTAATTTATGCACAATTCCAGCTTTCCCAAGCACTTCAGCTATCCAACATATTTGAGATAGGCTGCAGCTTTAAGGTGGGTTCAGCACAAAAATTATGGCTTAAAAATAAAGGATTTGAGGGCTTTATACAAGAGTGCAGAGGAAGAGAGGGAAGTGATGCTGTGGAACTCCCCACCTTTGGAATTTTCAATTCTTATCCCTCATAAAATTCACAGATGCTTGTGTGGAGCTGGAAATTGGAAGAGGGAATGATGTTTCTGTGCTGTAATGGAAGTGTGCTGTCCACATTCCCAAAGCTTGCAGCATCCTCTCTTCAGGGAAGATCCCAGTCTCATAAATGCAATTTTTCCATAATTTTTGAGGATTTGGGACATGGTTGTGCTTCTTGCATTGTCTTATGGGTTCCAATTAAGATCTCTTGATTGATTCAGCTTGGGACAGGTATCCCTCACTCTTCCCACGCTCTTCCCTTGTTTTTTTTTTGTTTTTTTGGTTTTTTTTGGTGAGGAATTATTATTGACAGGGAAGAGAAATCTCCTCTGTGTGTGCTGGCACTGCTGGCACACCTCCAATCCTGGAATCAGTTTTGGGCCCTCATGACAAGAAGGACATTGAGGGGCTGGAATTGTTTCCTGGGAAGGGAATGGATTGGGAAGGGTTTGGAGCACCAGGAGCAGCTGTGGGAGCTGGGAGGGCTCAGCCTGGGAAAAAAAAAATGAGGTTCAGGGGAACCTTCTCACTTCCACAAATCCCTGACAGGATTCCCAAGTGGGAATCAGTATCTACTACTAAGGAATGAGGGACAGGATGAGAGGAAACCCACCAGAGGGGAAATTTAGCTGGAATATTAGAAAAATTCCTCATGGAAAGGAACAGAGGTGGAGTCCCCATCCCTGGAGGGATTTAACATCCCTGTGGATGTGGCGCTTGGGGACACACTCAGTGGTGGCCTTGGGGCAACTGCATGGGACTCAGAGGGATTTTCCCACCTCTGTAATTCCATGATTTTTATCCTTGGAGCATCAGGGCTGGCATGGTGTGATGAGCCCACAGCACTGCATGACTCCCTGCAGACACCAAGGTGTTTGTGGAGAAGATCCCAGAATTCCTGGGGGAATGTTTGTGTGGAGTGCAAGGCTGTTTCCCACCGCTCCCTAACTTTCCCTTGCATGCGGCTCTTCCCTGCACTTGAGCTCCCTCTGGAATTGCAAAACCCTTTCCCATCTTCCCAAACTTTTTCCCATCCGGCAGCAGCAGAAGACGCCTGCTCGGAGCAAGGAAGCTCCTTGTGCCCGTCCCAAGAAACAGTCAGGACGCTCTGCTGTAAGTGAGCCCTGCAGGGATGGAGCCTGTGGAAAAAACGGGAGAGGACTTGGTGGGATGAGGCTGGAGCAAGTTCTCCTTCCTCAGGGTTTGACCTTTGGCACTGGGATAGACCAGGATAATGGGATCTGACAGCAGGGAGTTGTCCCAGCTCTGTGTTCAGGGATCTGCACTCACCTTCCTGAGCCTGAATCCACAGGTGAGGCAGTAGAGATGGATTTTTTTTCCTGCCCCTTCGGTATTTCCCAGCCTCATCCCTGGAAGTGTCCAAGGCAAGGCTGGACAGGGCTTGAAGCAGCCTGGCATGGTGGAATGTGTTGGTCTGGGTGATCTTTAAAATCCCTTCCAACCCAAATCTGTTCCATGATTCAGACTTTTCCTTGTGCTTCATATTCTTCATCTTATCCCTGCTTTTCCCTCTTTCCATCTTGTGTGACTGCTGAGATTCCACATTGGAATGAAAGAGAATAAATTATTCTCTCTTCTTTTCACTTAGACATGACAATTCAAGGGCAAATCCTGTTATTTTCTTTCCCTCTGCTGTCTGGAATTGATGGATAAGGAACCTCCTTAACATTAAAAAAAAACTAAAGCTTTTTTTTGCTGTCAAAAAATCCATTTGAAGCCAGAGTTGGAATAATTACTCCCTCAGGATGTGTTAAAGCAGATTGTAATTGTTAGGAGAGAAGTTAAAGGCTGGGCTGGGGAAGGTGGGAGTGTAGAATTCCTGAGATCTTGCCAGTTTTCCCAGTGTTACCTTAGGCAGGTCATTCCTGTCCCTCAGTGGATTGGGAGAGGAGACCAAGGGACTCCAAGATTTTTTTAAGGGGCTTGGTGTGAAATTTTATATAAATTTTATGTGGTTTTAGAGGCATTTTGGGATCTGAGAGTGGGAAAACTGATTTTATCCTTTGCTCCTTGGCGTCAGCTGAAATTCCTCGGGATTTAGTCTATGCTGTATTTTATAGAGCTGCTCCATTAGTTTCTATCCTAATTTAGAGAAAATATCCTTGGTTTTAGTTCAGCTCCAGAACTTCCTCCCTCCCTGAAGACACGACTCTTTGCTTCATGGATTTTTTGGGAGGAGGGGAAACAACTCAATTTCATCCTGGTTTGCCTCATTGCAGAGTGCAAGCACATCCTCCCCTGGAGCTGCTGGTGACCAGAATGAGCTCCTGTCCCGAATTTCCCACCTGGAAGTGGAAAACCAGAACCTCCGCAGTGGTGAGTGAGAGAATTCCTTGTCCTGGCTGGAGACCTGATGTGCAACTGGGAATTTAAGGTCATTTTCCCTATTTTCCCCTCCCTTTTTCCAGTTGTTGCAGATCTCCAGATGGCCATTTTCAAGCTGGAAAGCCGCCTGAATGCTCTGGAGAAATCCTCAACTTCACACCAGCCCTCACCTGTTCCTCCAACCCAGGTGAGCCTTGGAAAAATGCTGGAATTTTTCTCTAGGAATTATAATCAAAGATCCATGTGCACAAACCTGTTTTGATAAATCTGTATAAATCCCACAGCATGAGGATTGTTCAGTGTCCTGAGTAGTGGAGATTCCCATTCCTGAGCTTTTTTTGGCTGCTCTGCTCCAACTCCAGGTTAATCTTTTCCCTCTTTCTTCCCTTAAAAAAAACTTGGATCTGGTGAAGAAAGTGGAACCTTTCAGTGTTCCCTCCAAAAAAGTAGAGCTCCCGGCCAAGAAAGCCGAGCCAGCTGCTGCTGAGGAGGATGAGGATGATGACATCGACCTTTTTGGGAGTGATGATGAGGAGGAAGATCAGGAAGCTGCCAAAGTCCGGGAAGAGCGGCTCCGGCAGTATGCGGAGAAGAAGGCCAAGAAGCCAGGACTTATCGCCAAGTCTTCCATCCTGCTGGATGTGAAGCCGGTGAGTGAAGGCTTTTGGAATTTGGGAGCTCAGAGAGTGAGGCCGGGAATCCTCTCTTATCCAAGTGGATGGTGGTGGCACCTGTGGAATTCCAAGTAAGGTGGGTATTTGTTTTTGTAGAAGCCTGGAATGGGTTTGGATGGATGGGACCTTAAATCCCATCTCATTCCATAGGCAGGGACACTTTCTACTATCCCACGTTGTTCCAACCTGGCCTTGGACACTTCCAGGGATGGGGCAGCCACAGCTTCTTTGGGAATTCCATTCCAGCCCCTCACCACCCTCACAGCATGGAATTCCTTCCCAAATCCCATCTAATCTCACCCTATTCCAGTTTAAAACCATTCCCCCTTGTCCTGTCCTTCCATCCTTGTCCAAAGTCCCTCTCCAGCTCTCTTGGATCTCCGTGGGGCACTGGAATTAGCTCTGATGTCTTTGGAGCCTTCCCCAGCCAAGAAAGGGCAGTTTGGATCGGTTGTGACATTCCCAGAGGTGTCACCTGTATACCCCTTGGAGCTGCTGACGATCTCTAGGAAAACACTAAAACCTCCCAATTCCCACATTTCCAGTGGGATGACGAGACCGACATGGCCAAGATGGAGGAATGCGTCCGGTCCATCCACATGGATGGGCTGGTTTGGGGAGCCTCCAAACTGGTCCCAGTTGGATATGGAATTAAGAAGCTCCAAATCCAGTGCGTGGTGGAGGATGAGAAAGTCGGGACAGACATCCTGGAGGAGGAGATCACCAAGTTTGAGGACTATGTAAGTGTTGGAATGGGATGTGGGAAGGGCCTGGAACCCAGGGGAGGGGGTTAACTCAGGGTGTGTTTCCCTGGGAACTCCTGGATGACTCCAGCTTTTGTCCCCTTCCAGGTGCAGAGCGTGGATATTGCTGCTTTTAACAAGATTTAGAAGGATGAACTGTATCCCCGTCCTCCGAACCTGGAATTAATAAAGATGAACATTGGGAGTGCATGTTGGGTCCTGGGTTTTTCCCTCAAGTGCAGCTTCTTCAGGGGGATCTGTGGGGAGACTTTGGGATATTTGAGCAACTTGGGCTAGTGTAAGGTTGCCCATTACAGGGGATTTGAATGAGAGACATTTAAAGTCTCTTCCAACCTAAACCTTTCCATGATTTCTCCATCCTTCATAGAAGGAAAGGTCTCAAGACATAGACCTGAATTTTGGGGCTGGAATGAAGGTCTCTGGGTTTTTCCAGTCACCTTTCCCAAAGTTTAGAGACCGCCGTCACTCCCTACAAAAAACCAGGATGAATAACCAGGAAGCATCCAGGAATTGCTGGTTTGGGATGGATTTCATCCCTCTTTTCCCCCTAACTCCCTGCCCAGGTCACTTAAGTTGAGGAGAGCACAGGTGACATTCTGAGTGTGCCCTGGCGAGGGCACAGGTGACATTCCTGACTTTGGGAACACGAGGTCTGTCCCAGTGCCAGAGTCCAAAGTCTGGGGCCACCAGAGGGACACGGGGTTGTGCTGCAAGGCTGTCCCTTGTCCTAGTGGGGCCAGTCACTCGATAAATGACACGTGTCCCTCTCAGGCTCCTGCCACCCCCAGAGCAGTGCTGGGATTGCCACTTGTCCCCTGTGCTGCCATCCTGAGTCCCTGCTGGCCAAGGTGCTGCCACAGCTGGTGCCACGTGTGCCTTTTGTGTCCCATTTCTGTCATGTCACCACCGCTGTGTCCCCTGTGTGTGGTGCTATCCCCGGTGTCCTGTGTCCCCCATGGGCCACCATCCCTGTGCCCAGTGTCCTGCGTCTGTCGCCATGCGAGTGTCACCCGTGTGTTCCCATTCTTGCTCCGTGTCCCCTGTGTCACCATCTGTGTCACCCGTGTGCTGCCGTCCCTGGTGTCCTGTCCCCGTTGGCCTCCGTATCCCACTGTCCCTGTGTCCTCCCTCTGCTGTCATTCCTGCGCCACACGTCCACTGTGCGCTGCCACCCCGCGTGTCCAGCTGTGTCGCCGACTCCGTCCCGTGTCCTCTTTGTGTCGCCGTCCCCGCGTTCCCCCTTATGCTGCCATCCCTGCTGCTCCGCGTCCCCGTGTNTTCGCGCTCGGGGCCGGCCTGGCCGAGGGGCTGCGGGGGCTCCGAGCCTTCCGCTTCTCCGCTGCCGGTGCGTGGCGACAGCGAGGGACAAGGGGGGCAGAGACAGGGTTGTACAGGGGAGTAGTGGTGGGCGAGGGGACCGTCCCAGTGGGACTTGGCGGGGTAGGGGAACAACTCCAGGAAGGANGTAAGTGTTGGAATGGGATGTGGGAAGGGCCTGGAACCCAGGGGAGGGGGTTAACTCAGGGTGTGTTTCCCTGGGAACTCCTGGATGACTCCAGCTTTTGTCCCCTTCCAGGTGCAGAGCGTGGATATTGCTGCTTTTAACAAGATTTAGAAGGATGAACTGTATCCCCGTCCTCCGAACCTGGAATTAATAAAGATGAACATTGGGAGTGCATGTTGGGTCCTGGGTTTTTCCCTCAAGTGCAGCTTCTTCAGGGGGATCTGTGGGGAGACTTTGGGATATTTGAGCAACTTGGGCTAGTGTAAGGTTGCCCATTACAGGGGATTTGAATGAGAGACATTTAAAGTCTCTTCCAACCTAAACCTTTCCATGATTTCTCCATCCTTCATAGAAGGAAAGGTCTCAAGACATAGACCTGAATTTTGGGGCTGGAATGAAGGTCTCTGGGTTTTTCCAGTCACCTTTCCCAAAGTTTAGAGACCGCCGTCACTCCCTACAAAAAACCAGGATGAATAACCAGGAAGCATCCAGGAATTGCTGGTTTGGGATGGATTTCATCCCTCTTTTCCCCCTAACTCCCTGCCCAGGTCACTTAAGTTGAGGAGAGCACAGGTGACATTCTGAGTGTGCCCTGGCGAGGGCACAGGTGACATTCCTGACTTTGGGAACACGAGGTCTGTCCCAGTGCCAGAGTCCAAAGTCTGGGGCCACCAGAGGGACACGGGGTTGTGCTGCAAGGCTGTCCCTTGTCCTAGTGGGGCCAGTCACTCGATAAATGACACGTGTCCCTCTCAGGCTCCTGCCACCCCCAGAGCAGTGCTGGGATTGCCACTTGTCCCCTGTGCTGCCATCCTGAGTCCCTGCTGGCCAAGGTGCTGCCACAGCTGGTGCCACGTGTGCCTTTTGTGTCCCATTTCTGTCATGTCACCACCGCTGTGTCCCCTGTGTGTGGTGCTATCCCCGGTGTCCTGTGTCCCCCATGGGCCACCATCCCTGTGCCCAGTGTCCTGCGTCTGT
The DNA here is from genome assembly GCA_013397075.1 of Rhabdornis inornatus. Classification (NCBI taxonomy): domain Eukaryota; kingdom Metazoa; phylum Chordata; class Aves; order Passeriformes; family Rhabdornithidae; genus Rhabdornis; species Rhabdornis inornatus. The sequence continues at coordinate 1,077,678 of VWZS01010060.1, read as the reverse complement.
CGCCATGCGAGTGTCACCCGTGTGTTCCCATTCTTGCTCCGTGTCCCCTGTGTCACCATCTGTGTCACCCGTGTGCTGCCGTCCCTGGTGTCCTGTCCCCGTTGGCCTCCGTATCCCACTGTCCCTGTGTCCTCCCTCTGCTGTCATTCCTGCGCCACACGTCCACTGTGCGCTGCCACCCCGCGTGTCCAGCTGTGTCGCCGACTCCGTCCCGTGTCCTCTTTGTGTCGCCGTCCCCGCGTTCCCCCTTATGCTGCCATCCCTGCTGCTCCGCGTCCCCGTGTCGCCATCCCCGCGTTCCCTTTGTGCTGCCATCCCCGCGTCCCCCTTTAAGCTGCCATCCCCGTGTCGCCATCCACGCGTCCCCCTTGTGCCGCCACCCCCGTGTGGCCATCCCCGCGTCCCCCTTGTGCTGCCATCCCTGTTGCCCCGTGTCCCCATCCCGGTGTCCCCCTTGTGCTGCCACCCCCGTGTCGCCATCCCCGCGTCCCGCCACCCCGTGCTTCCGCATCCCTCCTATTTGCCCGTTCTTCCCCCGTCCCGCCCCGTATCCCCTCCCCTGTCCCCGTGTCCCCGCCCCGCCATGGCGCCGCTGGCAGACCTGTACCAGGTGTCCATGGCCTACGGGCACTGGCGGGCCGGACGACACCGCGCCCCGGCCGCCGCCGAGCTCTTCTTCCGCCGCCCGCCCTTCCGCGGCTCCTTCCC
>VWZS01010060.1:1037203-1076834 GCA_013397075.1 Rhabdornis inornatus | reverse complement strand
GTGGTGGGCGAGGGGACCGTCCCAGTGGGACTTGGCGGGGTAGGGGAACAACTCCAGGAAGGAGAGGATGAGGAAGGGACGGGAGAAGCGTTGTGGGGAGGGGTCGAGGGGGAGGGAGAGGGGAAGAACTCAAGGGGACAGCGGGGACAGGAGGGGACCGGGGGGAGGATGAGGAAGGGACGGGAGAAGTGTTGTTGGGCGCGGTGGTGGGACAGGGGGAAGGGAATCTTCCCAGGGAGGCTTTGGAACAATTCCAGGGGACGGGAGGGGACTGGGTAGAGGGTGAGGAAGGGACAGCGGGGAGCGGTGAGAGGGACAAGGGGGAAATTCTCCCCGGGGGCGGATGGGGGACCAACTCAAGGGGACTTGTAAGGAATGGGACAGCATCTAGGGGCGTCTGGGGACATTTCAGGGGGACTTAGGGGGCACAAAGACATCTCTCAGAGTGATCCGGGGACGGGAACCACCCCCAGGGAACTTGGGGAGGACAGGGACATCCCTCAGGGGGACCTGGGGACCTGCGGTGGGGGAGAGGGACAGCATTTGAGGGGGACTTGGGGGACAGGGGAGCCCCCCTGGGGGCCTTCAGGGGATCAGGACAACTCATAAAGGGACAGGGACATCTCTCAGAGGGATTTTGGGGACAGGGAGACCCTTCAGGGGACACATGGCAGGAGTGGACACAAAAAGCCCTCACAGAAACTTGGGGGGACACTGGGACACCCTTCAGAGATGTTCCTCAGAGGGGACTTGGGCCAACCCCTCCTGTCTTGCTCCGTGCTGGCGGTGTTGTCACCCACCTGCTGTCACCCACGTGTCCATGGGAGGCTCAGTGCCCTCCCCCCACCTCCCCCTGTGTCCCTTGTCCCTGGTGTCCTCGCAGATGTTGCGTACCTGCGCTCTGTCCTGCCCAGCACCACAGACGACGCCTTCTTTGACTACCTGGCCACCCTGGATGCCTCCGAGGTGACCGTCACCGCCATTCCCGAGGGCTCCGTCGTCTTTCCCAGGGTGGGACCTCCCTCCATCTTCTTTCCTGGCTATCCCACCTCTCCCAGATCTCCCGTTTTCCTTGAACCTGGGATCTCCTGAAACTCCAGTCCTGCTTTTCCCAGCACCTCCCTTTTCCCTGACTCTGGAAGCCCCTGGATCTCCATTCTTGCCTTCCCAACTCCCAGTTTTCCCCCCAGCCCCTTTCCTCAACACCATGGACCCCTTGAACCCCTGTCCTGGCCATCCTGGGGGTCCCCACCCTATGTCCCCTCTTTTCCTTCACACTGGGAACCCCTGGAACCCCTTTCCTAGGCACAGGGACAATCTGGACCCTCATTCCTGGACAATAGGATCCGCCTGCACCCCGTTCCCTGGCACTGGGATCCCCTTGTACCCCCTTTTCCTTCACCAACATCCCCCTGCAACCCCTTTCCTGACCATCCCACCTCGCCCAGGCCTTCCCTTTTCCTTGACTCTGGGATTCCCTGGACCCCCATTCCTGCCTTTCCCAGGTCCTCCCTGCTCCAGAGGGACTGGGATGTCACTGCTGTTCCCACAGGTGCCGTTCCTGCAGGTGAAGGGGCCGCTCCTGGTGGTACAGCTGCTGGAGACCACCTTGCTGTGCCTGGTCAACTATGCCAGGTATTTTGGGATGGGATGATCCCAAAGCCCCTGGAAGATGGAGAAGGTCAGGGAAGGGAGTGCAGCAACCCCCCAATCCAGAGGGAGATACGAGGTCGGGGACATCCCAGTCCTGGGAGTACCATGACCCCACAAGTCCCCTGCTGGAATTTAACTGCTGGAATTCTATCAGTTGAATTTAACTACTGGAGGGTGTCCCAGTGTCCCCCACAAGTTTTCCTGAGGACTTTCCATGTCCAGCCCACCCTGTGGTTCCCTGAAAGGTCTCCCTGTCCCCAGGTTCTCCTGAGAGATGGACAGGTCACCCTTAGGATCCCCTTGGTCAACTCCACCACATCCCTGTCCACCAAGTCCCATGGTGATCCCTGCCTTGTCCAAGCAGGGAGGGTCCTGGAGCCCCTTCTCCTTGGCTGTACTGGCTCTGTGTCACCTGTCCCCTTCTGTCCCCCCAGCCTGGTGGCCACCAACGCTGCCAGATTCCGTCTCCTCGCTGGCCCGGACATGAAGCTGATGGAGATGGGGCTGCGCCGCGCGCAGGGGCCGGACGGAGCCCTGTCAGCATCCAAATATTCCTACATCGGGGGTGAGTCCTGCCCCACGGCGCCCGGTGCCACCGCGGCCCTGCCGTCACCTGCGTGTCCCCCCCATCCCTCCTTGCAGGCTTCGACTGCACCAGCAACATCCTGGCGGGAAAACTCTACGGAATTCCTGTGCGCGGCACCATCGCTCACTCCTTCGTCATGTCCTTCCGGTGCCTGGAGGAGGTGCAGCCACGGGTGAGCGGTGCCTGGGATGGGGATGGGGTTGGGATGGGGATGAATATTGTATGGGAGTAGGATGAGGATAGGGATGGGGATGGGATGGGAATGGCATGGCATGGGGGTGGGATGAGGACAGGGATGGGAGTGCAGGTGAAGGTGGAATGGGGATCGGAATGGGATGGGAATGGGGATGAATATTGGATGGGGGTGGGATGAGGATAGGGATGGGAGTGCAGGTGAAGGTGGAATGGGGATCGGAATGGGATGGGAATGGGGATGAATATTGGATGGGGGTGGGATGAGGATAGGGATGGGAGTGCAGGTGAGGGTGGAATGGGGATGGGATAGGGATCTCATGGGGGTGGGGATGTAGAAGGGGAAAGGAATGGAGATGGGAATGGGTTGGGATGGGATAGGGTGGGGATTGGATGGGGTAGGGATTGAATGGGGTTGAAGATGGGATGTGGATGAAGATGGGATATGGGTTGGGATTAGGATGGGGATAGGGATGGGCAGAGGGAAGTGGGATGGGGTTTGTATGGAGTTAGGGATGGGAGGAGATGGGATAGGGATGTGGTGGGGATGGGGGTAAGGTGCGATGGGAATGTGGGTAGGGGTGGAGAATGGGATGTGGGATGAAATAGGGATGGGATGGGGAGGGATATGCAGACAGGGATTAGAGAGTGGGATGATGGATGGAGAATGGAACACTCCACCTGTTCCCACACTCCTGGCACCTTGACTAATGCCACAGGCTGTGCAAATCCCATGTTCCCCTGGCAGGAGCTGCCACCTCAGGCAGGAGGAGATCCCGTGGATCTCGCAGACCTGGCTGTGTCCTGGCTGCAGCGGGTTTGTGACCTGCTCCAGACTCCTCCCAGCAAGACCAACCAGGGCGAGCTGGCTGCCTTCGTGTCCTACGCTGTCACCTTCCCGTGTGACTTCCAGGGATTGCTGGACACCTATTGTGTCAGGAGGTGAGGACTATGGCACAGGGGATGGATGTCCCTCCTCTTTGGTGGCCTTGAAGTAGGAATGTTGGCTAGCACAGGGCTTGGAAACACTGCTGGATCCACCCTGGATCCGTGTCCCACTTGTCATTAATGCTTTTCTTGCCCATGCCAGGAGTGGTTTGCCCAATTTCTGTGCCGTGGCCTTGGCACTGCACCAGCTGGGATACCAGGCCATCGGAGTGCGCCTGGACAGTGGGGACCTGGCCCAGCAATCCAAGGAAATCCGGGAAGTGTTCCGAGCCTGCGGAGCTCAGTGAGTCCCGTGCCAGTTCTGGGATGGATGTCACTGATCCTTGTCATCCTCACCTGCACCCAACCCCTCATCCTGCCAGCATTTGGGAGCCCTCATAGCTCTGGGTGGTGCAGGTGGATCCATAGATCCTCCCAAATCCTGTTCCTCCCAGCTTCCAGGTGCCCTGGTTTGGGACCATCCCCATCGCTGTCAGCAACGACATCAGTGAGCAGAGCCTGGAGGAGTTCAGGAGGGAGGTGAGGAACCTGCTGGCACAGCTGGGATGTCACCTGGGTGGTGCTGGCAGGGCTGGGATGTCACCTGGGCTGTCCCTGGTGCTGGCAGGGCTGGGATGTTGATGGTCTCTGTTTTCTCTGCTTCCTCAGGGGAGTGAGATCGACATGATCGGCATCGGGACCAACCTGGTGACATGTCCCCTGCAGCCATCGCTGGGCTGTGTCTACAAGGTACAGCCTGAATCCCAAATAGCCCAGTCCTTGCTGAGCCACTTCCGGGTGGTCCACGCCTGCTCCATGNGGGATTAGAGAGTGGGATGATGGATGGAGAATGGAACACTCCACCTGTTCCCACACTCCTGGCACCTTGACTAATGCCACAGGCTGTGCAAATCCCATGTTCCCCTGGCAGGAGCTGCCACCTCAGGCAGGAGGAGATCCCGTGGATCTCGCAGACCTGGCTGTGTCCTGGCTGCAGCAGGTTTGTGACCTGCTCCAGACTCCTCCCAGCAAGACCAACCAGGGCGAGCTGGCTGCCTTCGTGTCCTACGCTGTCACCTTCCCGTGTGACTTCCAGGGATTGCTGGACACCTATTGTGTCAGGAGGTGAGGACTATGGCACAGGGGATGGATGTCCCTCCTCTTTGGTGGCCTTGAAGTAGGAATGTTGGCTAGCACAGGGCTTGGAAACACTGCTGGATCCACCCTGGATCCATGTCCCACTTGTCATTAATGCTTTTCTTGCCCATGCCAGGAGTGGTTTGCCCAATTTCTGTGCCGTGGCCTTGGCACTGCACCAGCTGGGATACCAGGCCATCGGAGTGCGCCTGGACAGTGGGGACCTGGCCCAGCAATCCAAGGAAATCCGGGAAGTGTTCCGAGCCTGCGGAGCTCAGTGAGTCCCGTGCCAGTTCTGGGATGGATGTCACTGATCCTTGTCATCCTCACCTGCACCCAACCCCTCATCCTGCCAGCATTTGGGAGCCCTCATAGCTCTGGGTGGTGCAGGTGGATCCATAGATCCTCCCAAATCCTGTTCCTCCCAGCTTCCAGGTGCCCTGGTTTGGGACCATCCCCATCGCTGTCAGCAATGACATCAGTGAGCAGAGCCTGGAGGAGTTCAGGAGGGAGGTGAGGAACCTGCTGGCACAGCTGGGATGTCACCTGGGTGGTGCTGGCAGGGCTGGGATGTCACCTGGGCTGTCCCTGGTGCTGGCAGGGCTGGGATGTTGATGGTCTCTGTTTTCTCTGCTTCCTCAGGGGAGTGAGATCGACATGATCGGCATCGGGACCAACCTGGTGACATGTCCCCTGCAGCCATCGCTGGGCTGTGTCTACAAGGTACAGCCTGAATCCCAAATAGCCCAGTCCTTGCTGAGCCACTTCCGGGTGGTCCACGCCTGCTCCATGGCCATCCAGCCCCACTGGAGTCACAGAGTCACAAAAGAATTTGCCTTGGAAGGGATTTTTGAAGGTCCTCCACCACCATGGGCAGGGACACCTTCCACTATCACAGGTTGCTCCAAGCCCTGTCTTGGACACTTTTAGGGATGGGGCAGCCACAGATTCTCTGGGAATTACATTTCAGCCCCTCACCACCCTCACAGGGAGGAATTTCTTCCCAGTATCCCATCTATCCCTGCCCTCTTGCGGTGGGAAGCCATTCCTTGTGTTCTGTCACTCCATCCCTTGTCCAAAGTCCCTCTCCAGCTCTCCTGGAGCCCCTTTAGGCACTGGAAGGTGCTGCATCCCTCGGAGCATTTCTGTGGCCTCCTGATGTTGGACCCCAGAGCTGGAGCAGATCTGCAGGTGGGATCTCACCTGAGCAGAGTAGAGGGGCAAAATTCCCCCCTCTCCTGCTGCCCACACTGTGGGATCAGCCCAGGACATGAAGTTCCAGGTGCCAGTGTTGGGTTGTGGCCAGTTCTTTGCCCACTAGAAGCCCCAAGTTCTCCATGGGCAGGAGGAGGCAGAATGCCCAACTTTGGGGCGGTTTTAGGATTTTTTAATTGTCTTTTTTCTGCTGCTCTGCATCAGTGGCCTCCCAAGAAGGGTCATATGTTCCCTTCCCTTCTCCCACAGCTGGTGGAAGTCAATGGCTCCCCATGCCTGAAGCTCACGGAGGACGAGGAGAAGATGACAATCCCAGGGATGAAGGCGATCTATCGGCTCTATGACGCTGCTGGTGAGTCTGGAGACCCTTCCCAGAATCCTGGGGGAATCTCCTGCTCTATAACTCTCTCCCTGATGCCCTCCTGGCAGGTCACCCCTTCATGGACCTCATGGCCCTGGAAGAGGAGCCATCACCCAGTGCGGGGCAGGAGCTGGGAATCCGTGTCCTGGGGCAGTTTGAGGAGCCCACCAAAGTCATTCCCACTACTGTGGAGCCCCTCCATCGCACCTACTTCAGGGATGGCCAGGTCAGGGCTGGTTCCATCTCCTGGGAGGTCTCCATGCTGGGGGGATGGATCAAGGGTGGCTTCTGAGATGTGCCAACAACTGTGGTGCCAACCCGTATATGGTGGCTCGTTGGGATTGGTGCTGGGTGGCTTCCTGCATGGATCTTCCTACGTGGATCTTTCCACATGGATTTCCATCCCTGCAGGTGTGTGAGCCCCTGCCCAGCCTGCCCGAGGTGAGGACCCACGCCCAGGTGTCCCTCAACCTGCTCAGCCCCGCTCACCGCCGGCTCCACGAGCCGCAGCCCTACCCGGTATGTCCAGCACTTCCCACATCCAGCACATTCCCACTGTCACATACCTGGGAATGCCACTGGATTTGGTGGCCTGAGCAAAGCCACCATGGAGCTGCTCCCTGATCCCTCTTGTCCCCATTCCCAGGTGGCTGTGACGGAACGGCTGCACCGGCTCTTCCTGGAGCTGCGTCAGGGCAGCCACTGAGGGGGTCCCTGCTCATCCCCAGCTCCTGCTCTGTGCTTTTTTGGGAAGCCCAGGTGCCTCATTAGGAATTAACAACTCTAATTTAGACCTTTCTGCTGCCTGGTGCTAACCTGAGGAACCTGCAGGAGCTGGGAGAGTGCCCTGGGGTCCCAGTAGGGAAGCTGGGAACACAGGGATGGGGAAGGCAGAGTTGTCCCTGCATCCCCTGGAAGTGACAGTCCTGTGACTTCCTTGGTGGCCCTGCCAGCCTTGTGCCTTACCTTGGTGGCCCTGCCACTCCTGTGCCTTCCTTGGTGGCCCTGCCAGCCCAGTGCCCTCTGTGGTGGCTCCCCATCCTGAAGCTCCTTGGTGGCACTATAACATGGCAGACACTCTTTGCTTTGGCAATTCTGAGCTTCATCTCTGTGGCCACATTCCAACTTTTCCCATTCTGGCCAAATTCTCTGGGATGTGGAGGCCAGCTCCAGGTTGATCCTGGTTCCAGGTTGATCCCAGCTCCAGGTTGCCACCTGCACTCTCTCACCCCTGTTCCCACAAGAAACATGTCTCTAACCCACACTGAGCTTCAGACTAAGCAAAAAAATTTAAAATAAAGGCCTTTTCCCACAATGGCTCTGACCCTAATTCCAGTGAAAAACCCTTCGGAGCTCCATTGGGAATGGGAAGGTGAGAGGGAAATCCTCGGGGATCAAATCTGTGGCTTCCGTGCCCACCCTCCCTTCCATGGTTTGGATCTTGGTAGAAATTACAGGGAAGAAAATAATTAAGAGCTTAATGAAGCATGGCCTGATGGTCCTGTATTCCTGGGAATTCCAACAGCATTGTATCCCATTCTAAGACTGGAAAAAAAACTCCAGGAAATCCAGGATCAGTTTGCTATAAATTAGATTTTTTTTTTTTTTTTTTAAGCAAAGCACCAAAGATAAGGAGTCCATTGTACCGGAGGAGAGACTTTCCTGAGTTTTTGGGAGAGGAGGAATGAAGAACAAGGAGAGGGACCTGTGCCAGCATTTGTCACTCTCATGGATAAGATGCAATTCCTGATGTTCAGGAACCATATTGGTGGGCAGAGAAGCTCCTGGGTGTCTTTGCACTTTCTCCTCACGTATTTATGAATACTGAGGAGATTTCCTGAACCTTTTCTTCTCCAGGCTGAGCAATTCCACCTCCTTCAGCCTCTCCTCATAGGAGATACTCCAGTCTCTTCATCATCTCAGTGGTTTTTCCTTGGATTTTATCTCTCTTGTACTGGGGGGCTCCAAACTGGACCCAGCATTCCAGGTGTGACCTGTCAGAGCTGAGCAGAGGGAAAGAATCCCTCCAGGACCTGCTGGCAACACTTGGAATGCCAGAAAGATCCCAAGCCCAATCAGGACCCATCCAAAGCTCCGGGCTTTGTTAAAATTACTCCACTCTGCATTAAAGAGAGGGGAAAAAGAGCAGGAATGGGATTCCTGGAATTCCTGGACGCTTTCCTTGAGGTTTTTGTGGAATTTGGGCATCCCACTGACACCAGTACAACTTTCCACTTAATAGCAGAGAACCCCCAAGTTCACAAATTTATTTAACTTAAGGAACCAGTTCCCACACAAACCCTAAAACTTCCTGCAGAAAATCCCAGAGTGCTCATTTTTTCCCATTTTTGCCCTTGGAATTCTGGTATTTGACCCCAGAACTTGGAAGTGGATGCAAAGATGGGACAGAAAGTGCTAAAAGTGAGCTTGGAACACTGAATCTCGTGCAGATTTTGCCAAAAAAAGGAAGCAGCAGGAGCCCAGATGTTGCTCCTCTGCTCCCATCCTCCTTCCAGTTTTGTTCTTGGAAAAATACTTATTTTTAAAGCATAGCTTCAGCTTAGGATATCCATGATTGGAAATAAGGGGTGGTGGGTAAAAGTGCCAGTTAGTGCTGGATAAGGGAAGTGCAAGGAATTGAGGGACACAGGTGAGGAAAATCGATCCTGACCTGATTTTCCTCACTCCACAAATCCAGGTGAGGATGTTTTAGGAAAGGTTGTGGTTTCCTGGTAAACCTGTGGATAATTCCTTGTGTTCTGATTTCTGCTGGTCCCCAGCTTTGGAGGGAAAGCATGGCAGGGAAACAAGGATATGGGGACACTTCAGCTGCAGAATACCCAGAGAGGGAGAATTTGGAATGTGGGGAATGAGAATGAATTTGAGCATCAATAATTCCAACTCCAGCTGTGCCCAAGGACCAAGTACCACTGGATAAAGCCAGGATTTAACAAACCCAGCCTGACTTGGATAATTTGACATCAAGAGAGGTGAGAAGAGGCAGCTCAGAGCATCCAGACTCAGCTGCTTCCACCTTCTGGGATGATCCAAGCTCCCATTCCTGATGTTGTTCCATGACACTGAGCCAGGATGGTGTCACTTGTAAAGTGCCATTTTCCTGCTCTGGTACAGGTACATGTAGGCATCACAAAAGAGGCGTTTGGCCACCCCATCCATGTCCCGAGGCTGCTCCAGGGCCAGCACAGCCAGAGGCAAGTCCAAGTATTTGGCAACTTCTGGGCACAGCGTCACTGTGGGGATGTTGAAGCCATTTTCGCCACCTAAGGTGGAAAGGAGGAGGAAAAGTCCCAAACCAGATCTCAAAAGGGGTGGGTTCCTACAGCTCCAGCAGATCCCAGCATGCTCAGGAGTCATGCAGAGCCTCAGCTGGGAGATACAGAGGCCAAAAACACCGGAAGAGGCCGGATGAGGGGAGACCATTCAACCTAAAGGGGTTCCAGGAGAGCTGGAGAAGGATTTTGGACAAGATATGGAGGGACAGGACACAGGGAATGGCTTCCCACTGCCAGAGGGCTGGGATAGATGGGATATTAGGAAGAAATTCTTCCCTGTGAGGGTGGTGAGGAGCTGAAATGGAATTCCCAGAGGAGCTGTGGCTGCTGCATCCCTGGAAGTGTCCAAGGCCAGTTTGGATGGGGCTTGAAGCAGCCTGGGATAGTGGAAGGTGCCCATGGCAGGGGTTGGGACTGGATGAGTTTTAAGGTCCCTTCCAACCCAAACCATTCCATGATTCTGAACCATCTGTACCCACAAGCTGTGCCAGGTGGGGTGGGATTCCAAATCCCTTGTTTGACCACAACCAGAAGCTGGAAAAACTCCCACCTGCTTGGCTTGGCCCCTCTTGAATCTAATTAAAGGAAAGCCAAACCCAGAGAAAGCCTAAATAGGGGAACTTGAGAGGAAAAGGTGGACTGAGCAGCCCCTGGCAGACTCCCACATCCCATTCCCGTTCCCTCACCGTGCCGGTCGGCCATGCTGTCGAAGAACATCCAGTGCTCGTTCCCAGGGCCGTATTTCACAAAGGACACATAGTGACTGGTCTCGATGCAGAGCACTGCAAACAGCTCCAGCTTCTCCCGTGGGACCTGCTTGCAGCCCTGGGCGCTCCAGCTCTGGAATTCCTCTGGAATGTGCAGCCTCCTGGGTTTGTGTGCTTTTCGGTGGTGATGGGAATGAACCTGAGGAGAGGGGACAGAGTGACATTGGCAGAACTGGCCCTGGTTCTGCCAGGAAGAAGGGAAAGAGGTCAGATTCCAAATTTATTCCCTGCTGATGTGATTCCTGTGCTCCCTGTTTGCCTGGGAATGGCATTGTGGGAACAGCCTGGCAGCAGGAAGCTGAAATGGGAGCTTGTCACCCTACAAGAGGCAGAAACTGTGGGAATGCTCATGGAAAGGCAGCAGGGAGGGATCAGCAGTCAGTTCCTCCAGATTACACCTTTTTTATGGAACAGGTTGTCCAGGGAAGCTGTGGATGTCCCATCCCTGGAATTGTCCAAGGCCAGGTAGGGCAGAGCTTGGAGCAACCTGGGATAGTGAACAGCACTCGGGGGTGGAACTGGAATGAGCTTCAAGGTTCTTTCCAATCCAAGTTTTTCTATGATTCCATTATTATTTAGGCTCTGTGTAAGCAGAGGGTTCACAGCCTCTGGGTCCTGGTGGGAATGACCCTCAGGAAAGGGCTGCTCCGTGCCCAACCTGAGCAGCTGCAGGGACAGCCAGGGAAATGTGGGGATTTTGGGAGGGTTCATTCAGCTGACAGCTTCCCAGGTGGATTTTAGGAATAGCCATGAAATACCTGTCTGGAGCAGGAGCTGCAGAACTGCTTCAGGCCTGTGGCTGCAAACACCTTGTCCTTGAAACACTCCGAGCATTCCAGAGTGGCAACATCTCCACACAGGCAGCATTCCCTGGGACCTGCCAGGGAAACAGAGCAGAGGGAGTGTCTCCTCCAGATCCTTCCTAAAATCCAGCTTGTCCTGCCAAAACTGGGGCTCAAGGAAGAAGAATCCCAGAGAGCCCAGAGCTAGTTGCTCACAGCCCATCATCCATCACTCACTGTCCAGCAGCAGATCTGTTATATCCAGCTCCAAGGAAGGGATGATTTTGCTGAACATTTTATATTCCTTCCCAAAACGTGGCATTTGGATAATGAAGCAAGATGGGATCTGGGGGGGGGAAAAAAAAGGGAAAGAAGTCACCCTGCAGAAGAGCAATCCCAGAGATTTTTCTCTAAATTTGCTGTCATTATTCACATGGGAAAAGGGAAACAGAGAAAGCAGAGACCTTTTCCTAAGTCATGCCTGGATTCAGTGTTGGACATAAAACATTCAAGGCCTCACATGTATTTTGGGAAGCAAGAAAAGCAGGAAAGCAGAAGGAAACTGGACTCACCTCCACCAGCTTCAGATCCGAGGACAGGAATGAGCGTTCCACCAATTGTTGCACATCAGGAACCACCAAATCCTCCTGTTTATCCATAAATATCTGGTAGCAGTAACACTCCTGTTCCTTCTGGCTTCCTGACCTGCAAGGAGAGCTCATGGGATTGGGGAAGTGGTTACACAAAAATTGGAGTTTCCCAAGGTTTGTCCTGGGAGAGCTCAAGGCACTGAGGGTGGTTTGGTGCAACACAAAGCACTTTTTCCACCCAAAAATACCAAGTTTATGCCAGGGGAGCAGGAGATAAGGAGGAATTATTCCTTTGGAGCAGCACATCCTATAAGCAAAATTCCATTTTCCCTCAATATAAATCTTAAAGATAATTTAGTATTTAAATTGACAAATGGATGCTTTGATGAAGGATGAATTAAAAAATGCATCCAAAAAGCCAAAACCAAGGTGAGTTGTGTGCAGATCTCCCACAATCCCTAAAGAAAGCAGGGAAAGGATTTCCGTGGGATGACCCCATGCAGGGGAGCTGCAGCACAGAGTCCTCTTTGTGCTCAGCCTTTCCCAGCACTCCACGATCCACGGCTCGAGCGGCGGCTCCACAAAGGAGCACAGAAATCCAACAATTCCCTTTCTGTGCTCACAAACAGCACAGTTATTTTTGGCTTCCTCCAGCCTCTCATCCTCTTTGTAGAGTCCCCAAAAAACTGGGACTGCATCCATGGGCTGCCTGTTTTGAGAGGCTGTGGGAGCTGAGCCAGCTTGGCAGCCTGGACACATCCCAAATTCATCCAAAGGCTGTCAGATCCTGCTGGATCTGCCCTAAAGTCGGACATCACCTTTCTCAAAACCCTTCTGGCTCTCCCTGAGGATGGCACAGGGTTTTTATCCTGATTTTCTGAGGGCAGCACCCTCCAGGGAGAGCTCAGAAGTCTCTTTGCCCGGATGGGAAGATCACAAGAAGGATCAGAGTCTGTTCCTAAGGGAAAGCAGAAGGAGCTGTGCAAAACTCAGAGCTGTGATTCCAAAAAGCTTTGGTGGAAAGGGACAAGTGACCTCCCCCACCCACCCCCAGGGATTCTGAGGTAGAAAATTAATGAGCCTGGCCCTGGGAATTGTACCCCTCAGCTGTAGAAACTTACTGGAGTTTCAATAGTGGCTCAATTCCCAGGATCTGCTGCATTATGAGATTGAGGAACTCCTCAGGATCTGAAAAGTGAGAGGAAAGGATGGATCACACCATGCCAGGAACTGCCTTGTCCCACTGCATCCCAGAGCTGCCAGATAAACATGAGCCAGCGTTCCAGGGACCTGGAATTTCCTTTTCAGGTTAGGGGACAACTGGGATAAAGGAGGAGAGCACTTGGTTAAGGCACAAATCCCAAAGGGAACATGGAAAATGCCAAGCAGCCTTCAGAGACTGCACTTCCATGGAATTCTAGGATGGTTTGGGTGGGAAAGAACCTTCAAGATCATGGAATTACAGCCATTGCCATGGGCAGCGACACCTTCCACTATCCCAGGTTGCTCCAAGCCTCATCCAACCTGGCCTTGGACAATTCCAGGGATGGGGCAGCCACAGATCCTCTGGGAATTCCATTCCAGCCCCCCCACCACCCTCACAGGGAGGAATTCCTTCCGAAAATCCCATCTAACCCTGCCCTCTGGCATTGGGAAGCCATTCCCTGTGTCCTGTCCCTCCAACCCTTGTCCGAAGTCCCTCTCCAGCTCTCCTGGAGCTCCTTTAGGCATTGGAAGGGGCTCTGAGATTTAAAAGCTGAATTTTACAAGTGAATTTTTACATCAATTAACATCAGCACCTAATTAAAGCACATTCCTGGAAGAAGCACAAAGGGAAGTTGCCAGCTGGTACCTGGATGAGGCAAAACACAGGGAAGCAGCTGGGGAAAGGCCCCAGGGAGCTCCTTACCTTTCTCAGCATTGGTAAAGCTGGAGCACTGGCCCTTGTCTGTGAGCTGCTCTCGGAGGTGCATCACACTGTTGGCCCTGACAAAGCCAGTCCTGGGAACAACAACCAGCTGCAGGTGAGGGAAATCATGGAATGGCTGGGCTTGGACGGGATCTTAAAGTTCATCCAGCTCAACCCCCTGCCATGGGCAGGGATGGGATGCCACTAATGACACCAGGTTGCTCCAAGCCTGGTCCAACCTGGCCTGGGACACTTCCAGGGATGGGGCAGCCACAGATTCTCTGGGAATTCCATTCCAGCCCCTCACCACCCTCACACAAAAAATTCCTTCCCAATATCCCATCTCAATCCATGCTCTGTCAGTTTAAAACCATTCCTCCTTGTCCTGAACACCTCTGGATGTGGCTGCCAGGTTTCCCTCAGTGCCAGGTACCACCTTTAGGGCAGCAGGGAAGGAATGAAGGCAAATGGGACAACTTCCAGCATTCCCTACACTCACCTTCGGAGGGGATTGACAATCTCATCCCGCAGAATTCCCTGGACGTTCCTGTCACACAGTGGGAAGGGCATGAAGAGCATGGAGTCCAGCACGGAGGTACAGGAGAAGAGGCTGTGGGAAGAGTGGGATAGGTTTGAGTTTGAGGGCTTGGAAGCAACAGCTGGAACCAAAATGTGGTGGCTGGTGAGTCAATGGCTTTGATGCTCAACAATCCATGCATGGAATTACAGGGAGGTGAGGGAAGCACATCTGTACAGTGAGGCACATCTGGAACAATGAACATTGGGAGAAAGCAAGGGAACACCTCAGGGAGAAGGAAATTCCTACTTTGCAGCCAAAACTGCTCAGGGAAGGGCAGCACTGAGTCTTTTCCTCTCCAAGCAGGGAAGTTTGGACCTCCTGGGTGGGCTCTTTGGAATGATTCCAGCCAGAACTTCCAAGGGCAGAGTCAGCACAATCCAAATCCGGAAAGCTATGAGCTCTCAGCACCCTGAATGACAGACACAGGGGTACAGGGGGTCTTCAGGGCTGAAAAACCTGCTGGATTCAGGAAGGAGATCCAAAAACAGCCTGCAGGTTTCATCTCCACACAGTTACATTCTGCTCTACACCAGGTAAACTTCCAGCCAACTTGGAAATCCAGAGAAGTGCTGCAATTTGGGGCTTTGCTCGATTAAAAAGCCATTCATTTAAGGAGCCTGCACCACCCAAGCAGGTCCTTACCTGAAGAGAGCTGCATCCATGTAGCAGGAATTACAATGGCCTTGGATGCCCTTCATCCGCCCTTGGAGAACACGGACTGCTGCCTCATTCCTGAGGGGAGGAAAACTCTCTGAACCCTCTGGAAGAACTTCTTGTCCTCCTGCAAGAAAAGGAATTGCCTTCACCCTCTCATCTGGGTCAACTCTGCCGTTCCTTGATGCCTCAAAAGTCTGAGGTGAGTCTACAACTCTCAGACCTAAGGTGGCTTCTCAATCCAGCTTTTCATAAATCATAGTCTTTCAGACTTGTGGGATATTCCCTAAGGAATAATTTAAATTGGAAAAGACCTCTAGGATTGAATCTAGCTGTTAGTCCAGCCAAAGATGTCATGTGGGATAAACACCAAAAAACAACACTCAAAGAAAGGGATGAAATGCTGCCCATGGGGTTTTTCCATATCCTCCTCCCATCACAGCCCCATTTTCCTGCTTCCCAGAGTACTCACTGTAATCCCTGAGGGACAGGTCAGAGTTGGGAAAGCTCTGGAAGCGCACGTCAGGCTGGCAGGAATTCAGCCTCACAAAGAGGCCACGCTTTGGGGAGCAGTGGAAGTAGGACTTGCCCATCCAGTCTCCAGCTGTGACCCCCTTGTCTTCATCCTGGGAAAACAGCACCAGAGATGAACCTGAGAGCGGGATTTATGGAATTATGGCTGGAAAAGGGATCTGAGATTGACTCTATGCAATGCTGCTGAGGCCATCACTAGATTGTGTCCCCACGTGCCACATCCACAGGGATGGGGACCTTACCCTTGCCCTGGGTAGCTGTGCTAGGGCTGGAAAACCCCATCCATAAAGGAATTTTCCCAATATCCAACCTAGAAGTCCACTGGAGCAGTTTGAGGGTTTCCTCCTGTTCTGGGAGCAGAGCCCAATTCCCACCTGGCCCCACCCTCCTGTTAGGGAATTGTAGAGATCCAGAAGGTTGTCCCCAAACTTCCTTTTCTTCAGGATGAGCCATCCCAGCTGCTCCTGGTGCTCCAGACCCTTCCCAGCTCCATTCCAACCCCTCAATATCCTGTACCTGGGGATCCCAAAATTCCACCCTCCATATTCAGCCACTGCCACCAGCACTCCCAGGTCGTTTCCCAGCTTTCCAGCCTCACCAGTTCAATTCCAGCCATTTTGTCCTTGATTTGAGGCAAGTAGCCCACCCAGCGGATGATTCCTGAAACTTGATTCCCTTTGTCCAAGGTAATCTGGACCATGGAATTCACTTCCAGGGGTGAATTCCCACCTTCCCCCTCCTCGCTGCTCTCACTGATCTCTCGTTTCATCGGGTTTGGTTTTCCAAAGCCCACGTCGGAGTCAAATGTTGGGAAAAAACCTGATGGGCAACACAAAACATCAGGAGAGTTTGGAATTTGATCCTCTGGATCTAATTACAGGTCTATTTTGGAAATTCCAGGCTACACACACAAGGAGGCAGCTGAGCGCCAGGGACACAAGGTGTAATTCTCAGTGTGTCCAAGCTGGTCTGACAGGATGAGAGGGAATGATTCTGCTCCTTGTTTCCCTGCTCAAAGCTTCACATTCCAACCTCCCATTGGCCCTGGAGCTAATCCAGCCCTTCCCAGACTACTGGAATGGCAGTAGGGGGGTTATTTCCTAATTTTTCTACTAATTCCTTGTATTGTCCAACAATTCTCACCATTGCTGCTGGCACCCGAGCCTTTCCCACCAGTATGAAGCTCCTGCTCCATCTTTTACAGCTGAATTAAAGACTTTTTAACCAGTGGTGCCTCTTCCCTGGGGGAATTCTCTGCTACCGTCAGACTCTCCTTCCTGGCAAATGGGATTCAGCTTTAGCTTTGTGTGGAACTTGAGATTTTTCCATAAATCCCTGTCCATTAAGACAAGCTGTAGGTTTTATTGGAATTTCAGCTCCTCAGTACCCTGCAGAGGGGGAATGAATTCCAAGTTCCCCCAGAATGGGATCAGGAGAGACACATCCAAAGATCACCTACTTTGCAAGCTCTCCTTCACAACAGACTCCATGGGGATTTCCCTGAAAATGTCAGTTGTTCCTTCTTCTTCCTGAAAGGAGTGAAAAAATCTATCAGCTAAGGAAAAATCCAGCAGCTAAACACTGGAATATGAAGAATTTTTTTTTTAAACAAGCCTAG
Organism: Rhabdornis inornatus; assembly: GCA_013397075.1. NCBI lineage: Eukaryota > Metazoa > Chordata > Aves > Passeriformes > Rhabdornithidae > Rhabdornis > Rhabdornis inornatus. Next base: position 1,060,036 of record VWZS01010060.1, on the reverse strand, counting down.
AAAAAGAACCTCACCTCCCTTTTGGATATTCCTTCTACTTCTCTTTCAGGTCCAACCACAATGTGATTTTTTCTTTAAAATCCCAAAAAAACCCCATGGAAAAGCTGCTCTTACCGGGCAAACCTTCACGAACCATTGGCTCCCTTCCTTGTAGACTGCCATGGCAATTCCTTTGGTGGGGATCTCATCCACATAGAAGCTGACAGCATCTCCCACTTTCACGGGAACCACCTCCTCCATGTCCTGCTTTCCCAGCTTCTGCTTCCCATAATCATTGCCTGATGTGGGAATAAACTGGATTTTGCTGAAGGGCAGGAAGATCCCACAGTTCCTTTTGCACTTGAAGTACTCGGTGCCATGGTAGGATCCATCGCTTCTCCCTCTGTTTTCCCCCTCTCCCTGAAAACATGCCAGGAAGGGATGTCACACACAGAAATTTCATGGAAAAATGAGGAATTTGCTGGCTTTGGGCACCCCTTACCTGCAATTCCACCCCGAAAAACACCGGAGTCAGCGCAGCCAAGCTAGGCTTGTAGATGCTCCCGATGTAGCGCACAACTCCCGGGAAAAATTCCCTCTCCACCTCCACCATCACGTTTTGACCTGGCACAGCTCGGAGAGCTCCTTCCAGGCTCAGCCTCTCCAGGAAAAAATCCAAGCGCTCGCTGTGGCTCCCGATGGCCAGGAGGAATCCGGCGGCTTCCTGGCGCACGGGCTGCAGGATTTCCATGTTGATGGTGACCGTGGAGCTGTCGTCCAGCATGATGACCTTCAGGAAGCAAGCTGGAGGCCCATCCTCGGAAAAATTCCGCAGGTAGCTCCTCTCACTGCAGAAGCACAAGTTTCCAGCTTGGAAGTACTTGTTTCCATAGGCACAGTCCTCTGTCAGGATGTAGAAGCAGTTCCCGTCTGCTGCCGGAGGGTGGTTGGACATGGCAGATTCCCCTGGGTTGGGAGAGTCACAGAAATGGAGAGTTGTGAGTGTTGACATAGAATTCCCGAAGAATCCAGGGTTGGAAGAGGTTTTGGATCCAACCTGGTGCTCAAAGCCTCGCCCAGATGAGTTTGAGTGTCTCCCAAAGCTTCTCTGCTCCCTATTTCCAGGTATTTAATCATCCTTGTGGTGATTCAAAATTCCATCTAACCCGGTTTCCCACATTCCTGCTCATCCCTGCTCCCTCACTGAGTTTCCACGGGAAAAGTCCAGCTCTGCCTTCTCCACCAAACCCTCCCAGGATGAGGCTGTACAAAAAAAAAAAACATGGAATGGTTTGGGTGGAACCTTAAAGATCCACGGGCAGGGACACCTTCCCCTATCCCAGGTTGCTCCAAGCTCCATCCAACCACACCTAGAATAATTCCAGGGATGGAGAGGCTGCTCCAGCTCGTCCAACCTGTTCTAACACCGTCCAGCCTCATTAAATTCCACGTTTATCTTTCCTTAAGTGAGGCAAAGGACCAATCCTCCCTTTTAAGATTCCTTGGAAAAGAGATTCCCACTCTGGAGCTGCAGCTCCTCAGTGTTGCTACAGCTCATGAATATTCAAAAATATGCAAATCACCTTGTGAGGTACTAAATAACTCCAGCTTTCCTAGGGAATATTTAATTATTTATGATATAATTTATATTAAAAGAAATGCAAGTATCTGGAAGTGGGAATGTATTTTGTTGCTTATTTTTTAGTTAAATTCTGGCCACGAAAATTCTTGCAGTTAAAATTCCAGTAGTTTAATTCCACTGGTAGAATTCCAGTTAAATTCCAGTAGTTACATTCTAATGTTTAAATTCCAGCAGCAATTAAAATCCAGTCATTAAGTTCTGCTTTTCAGCCTTTCCTATCTCTCCTTCGATGATTCCATGGAAAATCAGGATCCAAAATTTTTGTTTCAACACGAAGAAAGGGTGAATAAAATAAAAAATATTAAAAATAAACACTTCTCTTCACTAAAAGCCCAAAATATATTGATTTTTTTTTTCTGATAAAATTCCCAATAATAAACTATTTAATTAACCAAAGCCAAGAATAATCTGTTTTTCTCATAAAAATAACCAAAAATAAATTTTCCTCATCAAGCCCATTTTCCGCATGAAAGCTCCAGAATAAACCACTTCCCTTATCAAAACCACAAAAAATAAACCGTTTTCCTCATGAAAAACAAAGATAGACACCTTTTTATCACAAAACACACAACACTAAACAATTTTCCTCATCAAAAAGTAAGAATAAACCATTTTATTCAGCAAACCCCAAGAGTAAACCATTTTCCTCATCAAAACCCTCCAAGAATAAATAATTTTCCTCATCAAAAACACACAAATAAACACAAATTTTCTTCGTCAAGAGCCAAAAATGAACTTTTTTTTTCTCAAGAAAAACACAAAAATAAACCACTTTCCTCATAGAGAACTACGAATAAATCCTGTTCCTCATTTTCAAAAAAACAAAAGTAATCTGTTTTCCTCACGAAAACCCCGGAACAGATCCTTTATCTCATAAAAAAATCCAGAGAATAAACAATTTTATTCGCCAAACCCCAAGAATAAACAGCTTTTCTCATGAAAATAAACAAGAATAAACTAATTTCCTCGCCAAAACCCCCAAATAAACCATTTTCCTCGCGGAAACACAGCAATAAACCCTTGTCCTCATCAACCTCAAGTGTAACTCGGGTATTTAAACCAGAATATTCTAAATTTCCTCCGATTTATGGGAATAAATCCCCGTTCCCAGGGCTCTGAGCGGGTTTGGGCTCGACCCCTCCCCCCTTCCCTCACCGTCGCCGCCACCGCCGCTCCGGCCCGGGAACTTCCGCGTCCGAGCGCGCGCGCGGCCCGGCAGCCAATGGGAAGCGGCGGGGGGAGGAGAGTGACCAACAGGAGTGAAGGGGCGGGGACACACGGGAGGGGAGGGGGCGTGGTTCCTCAGCAAGCCCCGCCCACTGCTGGCCGGCCTTTGGGGAAGACGGGAACTGCGTGAGGGGCGGCGGGCGGGAGTTTTTCCATGGACCCAAATCGCTGTGGATTCGCGTGTTTCCAGGGACCCAAAGCCCTGTGGATACCGAGTCTGTGTCTCCATGGACCCAAAGCCTTATGGATTCGCGTGTGTCCTAATAGACCCAAATCCCAATGGGTTCGCATGTGTTTCTATCTCCCCATGGTCCATGTGTGTGTTCCCATGGACCCAAATCCCTACGGATCCGTGAATTTGTGTCCCCATGGATCCATGTCCCTATGGATTTGTGTGTGTTCTAATGGACCTAAATCCCAGTGGATTCACATGTGTTTCCATGGGCCCAAATCTCTGTGGATTCTTGTGTGTTTCCATGAACTCAAAGCCCAATGGATCCCTGAAACTGTGTCCCCACGGACCCAAATCCCTGTGGATCCTGGGGTTTGTGTCCCCACGGACCCAAATCCCTGTGGATCCATATGTATCCTGATGTACCCAAATGTGAATGGATTCACATGTGTTTCCATGGACCCAAATCCCTCGGATTTGTGTGTTTCTCCATGGTGCCATGTCCCTACGGATCTGTGTGTGTGTGTCTCCATGGACGCAAATCTCTCTGGATTCGTGTGTGTCCCCGTGGCCTCATGTGTGTCCTCATGGACCTGTGTGTGTCCCCATGGCATGGCCCTGTGATCCTGCATCCCCACAGCTGTGTGTCCCTCTGTCCCTATGGCCTTAGGTCCCCATGGCCCTGTGTCCCCACAACCTTGTATCCATTGTCCCTATGTCCCTGCACCCCTGTGCCCTGTGTCCCTCTGCCTTGTGTCCTCCCTGGGTGGCTCTGCCTGCCACAACACACCCCAGGTGTCCCCACTGCTGCCGGGACAAGGATCACACACTGGATCTGGGACTACCAAGCCACGTCCCGGGGGACATCACCCACCCTGGGGACATCAGGGTGGCAACAGAGCTAGGAGGGGACACGAGGTCACAGCAGCAGGGTATAAATATTGGCTAAATAGATTTATTTTCATACAAAGAATACACAGGTCCCCCCCATCGGGACACCCTGACCCTGGGGGACACCCCAAGATGTCCTCAGCCACCACTGGGCCGGCCACCACCTCAGTTGGCTTTACTGGCAGGATTTGTCCCCATTCCCAGAGTTTGATGACAACTCTGGGTCACCTTGGAGACATCCCTGTCCCCTCTGGGGCCACCTTGCTGCCTGTATTTACCAGGTGCCTAGTCAGGGCACCCTGTCACAGCCACTCTGCCTTGTGGGACAGGCCTAGACTTGGTCCCTTGCTCCCTTGGTCCCATGCTGGGACATCTCTGGACATTTTGGGGTCCCCCTTGTGCCCTAATACTGTGGCTGGTACAGACAACCCCTCCCCCCACGCCATATGTACACGCTGGATAAAAGAAGAAAGTACAGATATTTATAGTGGGGGAGCAAAATACCCCCAAAGCCCCCCCAGAAGTGTCCCCTGTGTCCCCAACCTGGTGCTTCACCACCAGCCAGTCCTGACACCTGTACCCAGGATGGAGGTGGCCAGTCCTGCCCCATCCTGGGCTGGCTGGGCCCCTGTGCCTCAGTTTCCCCATCCGTCATGGGGCTGCCATGGGATGGTGGGACATTGAGAACATTGGGTGAAGAAGAGCCACTGTGGCCACCTCGTGGGGACAAGGATGTGGCCACGAGCCCCAGGGAACACGGGATGAAGCTGGAGGCATCTGGGATTGAAGTCAGAGCATCCCACCTCCCGCCTCACCCCTGTCACAGGCACAGCTACCCAAGGTCCCCTTTCATCCCCAAATTTGTCACACTGCTGTCACCCAGCCCTGGGCGTGGTGGGAGGTCTGGATGTGGCCACCCCACCTCCCTTTGTGGCAGGAGAGGAGGTGGCTAGGGGAGCTCCTCAGCTAGAGTCCCTCCAGCTCAGCTGCGTTTGGTGACCATCTGCCGATCCCTCTTCTTCTTCTCCATCAACCTGGAGGGGAGCAGGATGGTGATCTTACGGACCCTCCCCAAAGAGGGACCTCACAAAACCACAGGGAGGGGACAACTCACTTGCGGTTGCGGACTTCAGTGAGCTCCATGAGCCGCTCCTGGGCCGCCCGGAGCTCGTCCAGGCGCTGCTGGTAGCGGGAATCGCAGCCGTTGGTGCGCTCGTAGCTGGAGACCTGGCTGGAGAGCTCGCTGGCACGGTCCCGGAGCTGCTGGATGGATGAGTAGAGGTTCTCCTCATCTTCCTCCTGCTCCAAAACAAGTGTGTGAGGCTGGTGGGGACAGCAGGATACCCCGAAGAGTTGGTTCCCTTTGTTCCAGGTTTCCCAAGCCACCTGGGCCACCTGCCTTGGCATTGATGATTTCGATGTGGATGAGGAGGGAGGCAAGCTCCAGGTCCTCGGTGTAGCTGTTCTTCAACGGCACCGACCGGTAACCTGGACACGGTATCACAACATGAGCTCAGCACCACACTGGGGTCCAAGCCCCTCACCATTGCCAGGACCCCAGGGAGATAATGATGATGATTGCAGGGGGTTTGCATTAGAAGACCTTCCCAACTCAAACCCTTCTATGACTCCATGACTTAATGATGGAGATCATGATGATGATGATGACAATGCAGGGGAGTTGGACTCTATGACTTTTAGAGGTCCCTTCCAACCCAAAACCTTCTATGATTCCATGATCTATGATGGAAATGATGAACATGATGGTTGAAGGGGATTTGGACTGGATGACCTTTAAAAGCCCCTTCCTATCCAAACCCTTCTATGATTCCATGATCTATGATGGAAATGATGAACATGATGGTTGAAGGGGATTTGGACTGGATGACCTTTAAAAGCCCCTTCCTATCCAAACCCTTCTATGACTCCATGACTTAATGATGGAGATCATGATGATGATAATAACAGAGATAATGATGATTGCAGGAGGGTTGGACAAGATGACCTTTAAAGGCCCCTTCCAACCCAAACTCTTCTGTGATTCCATGACTATGATGGAGATGGTGACGATGATGATGATGGAAAGACCATACCTGTTTTGAGGCCCTTGACAGGGAAGGTAGCTTGTGCCAAGAAGTTGGGGTCACTGAACATGTCCTCCTCGTACACCACGAAGCGGAGGAAGGCGAACTCGGGGTTGTTGATGTCAAAGACAAACTGCTTGAAGAGCCAGACGGGGTTGAAGCCGTTGTCAGCTATGGGAGAGAGCACAAAACCCGGTCCCATCACCCACATGTCCTCTCAAGAAGACTACAGAGGGCAGAGTCAGGGTTGTCCCTAAGGGTGGGGATGTCACGTGTGTTGTCCCTCACCTACAACATCTGTCTTGTTCTTGCTGTTGTCATACTCAGAGCCGCAAACCTCCACTTCCACGAAGGGACACACGATGCTCCTCCCGTTCTTGGGCAAGTGCCGGGCACCAAGGATCTGTGGGAGAAAGGGGAGGAAGAGGAGGGTGAGGTCTGGCTACACTGGATGAAGAAGAACTCCCAAGAGTAACAAGCTCCATGGAGCAAATATGTAGCTGGAACAATTAAAAACCACCCCTGGTAGACCCAAAAATAAGGACAGAGTCCCCATCTTGGTGGAGACCACCTCAAGGTGGTCCTGCTGTTCTTGCACACTTGCCTGCAGCTGGACTGTGATGGGCTCCACAATTTTCAGGCTGTTCTTGTCGAAGGGGTCGAAGGTCTCGTCCCTCATGATGTCTGGCTGCAGGACGTAGCCACTGCGGCCACCGAGCATGAAGAGCGCCTGGTTCAGCTGCATTGGTTTGTCTGTGGCCGTGGGGACAGAGCACATCTGAGTGTGGGGCTCAGGGACCTCCCCGAGGTCCTTGGGCACAAGGTCCTACCCTGCAAGCCCAACTAAGAGCCCCCAGCCATGGCTGGAGGAGAGAAGCAGCTGAGTTTTGCATGAATCACCCAAGGATTGCATGGAGATATCCTCATCAGGATGAGGACAAAGACTGGAGAGCATCCAAACCACCCATGGCCCCACCAGGATAAGGACAAAGGTTGGAGAGATCTTTCAAACCACCCTCTGCATCCCCATCAGGATGAGACAAAGGTTGGTGAGCATCCAAACCACCTCCTGTGTCCACATAAGGACAAGGACAAAGCTTGTAGAGATCATCCAAACCACCTCCTCTATCCCTATCAGGACGAGGACAAAGCTTGTAGAGATCATCCAAACCACCTCCTTTGTTCCCATCAGGATGAGGAAAAGGTTGAAGAGCATCCAAACCACTCGTGCCCCCATGAGGATGGAGACAAAGGTTAGAGAGATCACCCAATCCAACAAGACAACCCAGGGCAGAACAACCAGGGATGGGAATTTTGAGATGACCTTCAGGGCTGAGCCCAACAACAACAACCCCAGGAGCAGAACTTACCGGGTGTCTGGAAGTTGAGGGCCACGAGCTGGCTCCCACAGATCCACATGGGCAGTGGGTCGTAGTTGGAGGAGTCCAGGCGCTGTCCTTTGGGATAGATGCGGCTCAGCTGGCGGCGGTTGTACTGCAGGAACTTCTTGCCCTTGCTGCGGTTGGCGTATTTTTCCGCCTTGGTCTCCGGGAAGGAGGACATGTCCCGGTAACATGCCTTGTCTGTGCCAATCTCTGCAAGCACCGAGTGGCCATCAGGGAAGGCATGAGATCTGGATGGTTCTTCCCACCTGTCTCTTCCCATGCTCATCCCTTTATCCCACTTCTCCAGGACTTACTGTCCTCATCGAATGGCACTGGCCGGCAATATACGACCAGCTCCGAGAGCTCCAGGGCAATCTTCTTCCTCCGCTCCATGATCTTCCCTTCTTGCATCTGCACCAGGAAAAACAGAAGCTGCAAGTTTCCCCCCAGACTCCTCTTTTGGAGATATTAGGAACAATCTCAATGAGAAAGGGACTGTCCAGCCCCATCCTCTGCATCCCCTCACCCTGGCGTCGGCGTTCTGCGTGGCCTCCCGGATCTTGGCCACCCACTCGCTGAGTTCCTCCTGTGTATCTGCGGCCACATCCAGTGACTGGGCTGCATGGGACATCTGCTGGGAATGGATGGTGAAGACAAATGGTTTGGAGCTCCTCCCGTCTTTGGAGATAACTATAAGGACATCAGAGGGGGGCTTTACTTGAAGACATTCCCAATGGATGGCTCTGTGGAGCAAACGAAACCTCAGCGGTCCCGCTCCCGGGCCCCCACCAGCCCCTCCTGGCACCCCACCATCCATCAGGCTCCTCCTCCTGTGAGGATCCCATTTTTTTCAATGTGTGGCTTCAGCTTTCCATGCTGAAACACACCCTTGGAATCAAGGGAAGATGTCCCCTGAATCATCTGGACATCCCAATTCCTCCATATTCCCCCCAAATCCGTAAGCAGGGACACTCACCGACGTGGCAGGATGGGACATCAATGAAGCCCTTCAGGAAGTTCCCCAGGGGGCTGTTTTCTGATGACTGCAAGAGAGGAAGGAAGAGGTAATATGGGGGAGGCCTGTGGGTTACAGGCAGCCACCATCCAGCCCCCCAGGTTGGACAAATATGACAAAAAGAAGGGAAAAAAAACACCCAGAAGCATCACCCCAACAGCTGGGTTGGAGCAGGACCAGGAGCATCCCCCAACCTCTGGACAAGGGTCTGGGCTGGTACAGGGCTGGGAGCATCCCCCAGATTCTGGATAAAGGTCTGGCTTGGACCAGGACAGAGAGCATCCCCCGACTCTGTGGGACCAGGAGCATCGCACAGATTCTGGATACGGGTCTGGACTGGGAGCATCCTCCAGTTTCCAGGAAAGGATCCAAGCTGGAGTGTGGCCAAGATTATCACCCAGCCTCCAGACAGAGATCAGGGCTGGGGCAGGACTGAGAGCATCTTCCAGCTTCTAATAAATTAGGCCAAGAACATCTCTCAGCCTCCAGATAAGAATCTGGACTGGAGCAGGAGCACAAGCATCCCCCAGCCTCAGGGTAAGGATCTGGGCTGGAGCAGGACCAAGAGCAATCCTCAGCCTCTGGATAAGGATCTGTGCTTGCACAAGACTTAGAACACCCTGCAGCTTCCAGAAAAGGGTCCAAGCTGGCGTGGGACTGGGAGCATCCCACAGCCTCTGGATAAAGACATGGGCTGGAACAGGACCAGGAGCATTTCCCAACTTGCAGAAATAGGTCCAAGTTGGATTAGGGCCAGGAATGTTCTCCAGTCTCTGGATAAGGGTCTGGGCTGGATCAGGACCATGGGCATTCTCCAGCTTCTGGATAAGGATCCAAGCTGGAGCAGGATTGCGAGCATCTCCCAGCCTCAGAATAAGGGTCTGGACTTGTTCAAGGCTCCAGTGTCCTTGCTCCCAGGGTCCTGGGGAGGTGGCACTCACAGCCTCATCCTGCTCCTGTGCCTGGCTGCCGACGATCTCCTCCACGTAGTTGGCTGGGAACCAGAGCTGCTTCTTGCCCCCGTAGTCCCCCCGCCACCTGCAAGGGGTGAGAGGATCAAGGAGAGCGGACAGATTTCAGGGAGGCGGGGGACAGGGGTGTCCCTGCTGCATGCGGTGCCAGGGGGTGGTTGGAGAAGGAGTGAGGGGACAGAGAAGTAGGCTGAGTTAAAACTCGCCATGGGAATACCTGGGGTGTCCCTCCCACCCATGGTGACACCCAAGTGACCGCCCTCACCAGCCACCGTCCTGCTTGTCCACGTTGTGGATGATGGCCTGCTTGCAGAATGACAGCTCGTCCTCCCGTTGTGCCTTGTAGTCATACAGAGCCTTCACCGTGCACTGGGGACACCGGCAAGAGGGACACATGTGTCACCACCCAGTGCTTGGCACCTCACTCAGCCCAGCCCCTCAAGCCCCCACTGGGGAGTGTGGGGGGCTCCTGACCCCAAATCATGGCATCACAGAATGTTAAGGGGTTGGAATAGACCTTAAAGGTCATCACATTCCAACCCATCCCACCATGGGTACAGACACCTTCCACTAAACTAGATTGATCCAAGCTCCATCCAACCTGACCTTGGGCATCCACAACTTCTCTATTCCAGTGTCTCACCACCCTCACAGTAAACAATTTCTTCCTAATATCTAATCTGAATTTCCCGCATTTTCTATCCATTACTCCTTGACCTATCTGCAGTTCCTGACAAAAACTCCCTCTACAGCTTCCAAATTGCTCACAGCCGTGGGATGGGTTAGAGGGGACAGGAGGGCTGGAGGTGCCTGTGGTCCTGCAGGATCACCACATTCAGAGTAGATCAGGTTCCTTTTTTGGGACCCCCAGTGGGTTCTCCTGGGCACTGAAGGGTTAATCCTCTGATATTACCACATTTCCTGGGAAAAGCCCTTCTGGGTTAGGTTTTCCTGTGTGTGGTCTTACCTTGCTGCAAAGGGACCATTAAGGCACCAGCAGTGCTGGACCATGGAGATTGTAGGATCACAGGAAAGGAACCTTAGGGCTCCAGTCCAGCCTCTTCCAGGGTCAACTCCAAGATATGTCCAGTCGCAAAAACTCCCAAGGATGGAGGCTGGATCAGCTCCAAGACCCACCTTATCCCAAAAACCTCCAAGGGTGGAGATTGGTTCAGCTCCAAGAAGAACCAAGTCCCAAAAACCTCTGAGTATGGAGACTGCACCACCTGGGAACTGACCCTAGACCTGCTTTTTAGGGGTTCCCCAGTGCAAAGGGATTTCCTTGCTCTTGGGGCAAACTTCTGCCAGGTCCCTGCTCCAGGCTGGAGTCTCTCCAGCCATGTCCCCCACCACATTGTGACGATGCTGTCACTGGAGCTTGGACTGTCCCCAAGTGATGGTGACGTGGGCTGGGTCCAGCTCCAGCATCACTTGAGGATCAGAAAAATGCAGCACAACATCACCACTTTTCTACTCAGCAGTGGTGGGAAGTGTGATGGATCTGGGGAGGGACCACCCAGGAACCACAGCACTTGAACTGCCATATCCCACCACCCACCACCTCCCCAGGACACCAGCTCAGCCCCTTACCCTGGCCATTGGCATCTTGTTGGCCTCTACGTAGAAGTGGGGGGTCCGCACCTCATACAGGGCTCCATAGTCCAGTTCCTGCAAGGAGAAATACCTGAGGGCGTCACCTGGATGTGGGCAGGGGCTATGAGTGGATGAGAAGAAGCTGAGTGGGATCTCATATTCCCTTGCAACTTGTTGGAGAAGTGAATAACGGTGGAGTTTTAATGCTGGGTGATGACTGTGGAACTAGCTTGGCCAGTTCTGGCTGGGCTCCAGCCAAAATTCTGGAAGATGATGGAGCTGAGGACAGTAGTCCATGGCACAGAACCCCCACCATCCCCACTGCTGGGAGAACTCACAGTGGTGCCCATCTTCTCCAGGGTCTCCTCGTTGATGGGGTAGCGCAGCTTCATCTTGCGGTACAATGGGTGCTTCTCGTAGTAGCTGATGAGGTCCACGAGGCTCTCGAACTCGGCCGAGCTGCCCAGCATGAAGAGCCGCCCTTCCTGCTGGATGCGACAGTGCTTGATCTTCCCCTCCGCCCTGGGGCCAGGAGAGATGGAAATGGGATGGGTGAGGGGTGGCTGGATCCTGGCTCCATCATGGGGATGGGTGGGAGGTGATGCCTGGGGATGTCACCAAGGTGACCACTCTGAGGACATCACCACAGAGAAGGTTTCCCCTTCACGTGTCACCCACAACAAAACCCTGCCACCTAGCTCAGGGTCACAAAAGACAGTCCTCAGATTGGCCAAGCCCAACTGGCCTCATGGTGGCCACACTCACCGGAAAGAGATGGCGTAGGAGTTGGGTTCACTGCGCTTCCGCACCAGGAATGCTCCATCCCGTGGGACCCGCATCAGCATGTGCTCAGCCTGGAGACGTGTCAAGCTGGCATGGTACCACCTGGCCAGGGAGAACATGGAGATGAGGGGCTGGCATCAGTATCTCCATACCCTGCTGGGGCTGGAGGAGGCTGGTGGACCCTGGGATCAAGGGGATTGCAAGGATCCTCACTCTTTGCTCTCGTGGGCGTTGGGCTGGGGGACAGGGTCGGTGAGGCGCATCTCGAACTCGTTGCAGCGCAGCGGCACCTCCCGGTAGTGGCAGATGAGGCTGTAGAGGCTGTCGAAGACCAGGTTGTCTGTCAGGTAGAACTTGGTGGCCCCGGCCTCCTGCCTCGAATGGATCCGGCAGTGCTGCACCCGGCTGGACCTCCTGCCACGGGGGTGGGAGAAAGCCAAGTCAATTTGGGTCCACATCTCCACCATCCCACGCTTTGGGGTCTACGAGCTGCACAAAAAGGTGACATTTCCCCCAAAAAAGCCATTCCAGCCACCAAACCAGGCACTGACTGGAGTGTCACCCAGGGAGGGTGGGATCCTTCCTTGCTGCTGGAGCTCCTACCAGAAGGAGAGGGTGTAGTCGCCCACGAAGGTCTCGCTCTCGCGCACCAGGAAGGTGCCGTCCTTGCCGCCCGTCTCAGTGCAGTACTCGTGCAGCAGCTTCTCTGCAATCTGTCGCCCATCACGGCCACCCCCAAGCTTGCCATGGAACCACTTCTCCGTGAAGTGCAGCTCATTGTTGTTGAACTCCTGCAAGTTCATCCCAAAGTGGGCGTTGCCACCCTGTCACCCTTCCCCACAGAGTTGTCACCTCACTCTGCGGATCTGTCCTGCCTCTCACGCACCTCCTTCTGCTCCACCTCCTCTTCATCCTCGTTGAACTGGTAGCGGGATGTCTCCTCCGAGTAGTAAATCTTGTTGCTTGTCAGGACAAAATAATGAGGGCTCCAGGTCTGGGAAGGGGGAAGAGTATTGGTGGGGTGAGGAAGAGGATGACACAGGGATGGAGCTTTGGGACGGGGTTTTTAATCCCTTCCTTCCCCCTCACAGCATCGCAGTGGTCTAGGAAAGCCCGTCCCAAACCCCAATGCCTGACAGATCTCACTCAGCCCCTGAGGGCCTCCCTTACGTGGTCGATGGGGTCTTCAAGGTAGAGAATTCCATTCTTGATGGAGTTGCTGATGTCATTCTCTGAGTAACTGGCGGTGGAGACCTCCTCGTACAGGTTCCCTTCGACCAGTTTCTTGTGCTGGGGGACACCCAGGGAGGGGAGCTCAGTGGTGGCCATGGTGTCCCTGTCACACTGAGCTCCCAACCCTCAGGATCAACCTCCCACAGTTCCCTTCCCACCACCCCTTGTTTCCCTTGACCATATCTTGGTGCAGAAATCAAGTGTCCCTCCTGCAAAGAGAGGTTTTCGGGTTTTTCCTGCTCCACACCTTGATCAGGATTTTCTTCTTGAGCTGGGTGGGTGAGGGCAACTCATCGGCATTGATGTCCACTGGCTTGGTGAGGAGCATGTCCCCAAAAACCTTCTTGAAGTGGGAGGCCATGTTCCTCTGCTGGACGATGCTGCAGTGGTCTTCGATGGAAAGGATGATGGGGAACCTGGAGCAAGCAGGAGGGAATGGTGGCCTCAGATGAAGGCGAGGGAGAGGTTCCCAAAATTCAGAGATTGTTGAGGGAGCTGGGGCTTACTCGGAGGTGACAAATGCATGCTCCTTGATGGTGTGCAGCACATCCAGGAATTTGATCTTGGAGGTGAGTGTATGGCCGTGGTAGATGATGGGGAGATCATCTGGGCCATCCCAGCAATCCACTGAGAAGGAAAACACCTCAGTTAATTCACGTTTGCCACCAACTATGTGCTGGGAACCATTTTTTTTGAGCACCCAAATGGCAGGGAAACATCCTCTGCAAGGAATGGTCTGTTTGATGGGACATGAGGGGTTCCAGCATCCCCTTGAAGGGCTGGTGAGACTCACACTCAATGCAGCGGCAGCCCATCCTCAGGCACCGGGCGTACGCTTCCAGGGAGGACTCACTGGAGAACTGGTCTCCTGTCAGGTACCTGCAGAGCAGAGAGAGAGACAAGGATGATGGGATGCTCATGGATGCCCCTGAGGAATGCCCATGAGAGGAAAATTCCTTACGTGTTGTGGGACGAGGAGATCCAGTACTGGGACAAGGGGTGGTTCATCTCCTCGGGCACCACACGCTCGTACTTAGCATCCATCACCATGTTTTCCTTGGAGAAGAGGTATGTGAGGAACTGAGGAGGGGAGAAGCAGAGACGTCAGAGCCTGATGGCGCCAGGGAGATCTCTGTGGGGACACTGTGTGGAGCCACCCACCTCATCCAGCTGGAAGGAGGGATCCGACGCGTCGTTGGAGCTCTCCTTGAGGTAGGAGCACATGTAGTCCCGCACCAAGCCCACATCACTGGCCCAGGATTCCTGGGATACAAACATGGCTGTTGTTAGGAGGGGAGCATCCCACGGAGGTTCCTTAGGCTGCAGAGTTCTCAGGGAAACCCCACCTTCTGGTCATGCAGCAGAAACTTCTGGAAGTCATAGAGGGACACTTGGCACAGCTCAGGGCGGTCCACGTTCCTGGGACAAGGAGCAGCCACCAGTGAGAAGCAGGAGAAGGAATTGGGATAGATCCCATGGGAGAGTCAAGACCACTGGGGCCTATCTGCAGCTCAGCCTCCCCATTCCCACCAGTCCCTCCACCTTGTCAATGGGAGAGGCAGGCACCAGCCAGAATGTGCAGCGCTCTCCGAGGATACTGGGAGGAGGGCAGGGTGACAGTCCCTACGTCCCTGGCAGCCATCCCATCTCCCATCCCTGCTCACCTCTTCTTCCATCTCTGCTCCTATGCTTGCTTCCATCCCAGCTCCCATCATTGTTCACACCCCTTCTGCACCCATATTCCCATCCCTTCTCCCATCCCTGCTGCCATCCCCTCTCCTATCCCTTCTCCCATCCCAATTCCTACCCCCTGCTCTGCCCCACAGCCTGGCTGTATTTCCCACTCTATAGATCCAACTCCTGGAATATTAACTGGGATGGGAGCTGGTAACTCACCGCAAGGGGAAGGAGAGCTCCAGCTGTTCAATGACCTGGAAGGCAGAGAAGGGATCCAGCCTTAGCTGGAAGGGGACACATCCCATCAGAATGGAGACATTTGAGAGGCCAAACCATGGATCTTACCGACTTCTGGGCATCAAACATCAGGTTTTTGTAGAACTGGATGAAGTGGGAGAAAGTCATCTCATTCCTGGCTTCCACTTCCTGTGGGAGATGGGGCTGGATGAGAGTGAGGCCACCCAATCGGAATCAGGGACACCATGGTAGCCCCAGCCCATGTGGGGCAAGTTGAAGACATCTCCCTCATAACTGGGGTGTCCAGAGCATCCTTACCACGAGTTTATCCCGCAGGAATCTCATGTTGGGAACGCGGTAGTTGACCTGGGGCAGCATTGCCTTCAGGTCCTTCACTGTGATGCTGCCGGAGGGAAAACTGGAGTCAGGGTACTGCCAGGTCCCTGGATGAGCCTCAGCTCCCAACACCAAGGGTCCCACCCCAAATCCTGGTGCCTGGCATGGGGATCCCACCCTCCTGGCCTGTAGATCCCTGCACTGACACAGGACCCAGGGAAATTGTGGATGCCTCCTCCTGGGAAGTGTCCAAGGCCAGGCTGGGTGGGGCTTGGAGCAACCTGGTCTAGTGGAAGGTGGAAGTAGATGATTTTTAACATCCTTTCCAACCCAAACCATTCCATGATTCCTTGTTTCTGAGATTAATTACGTGGTGTCTGGCACAGGTGTGAGCAGAGGGACAAGGGGAGGAAGTGCATTCAAGAACCAACTGGGCACTCTTAAGACATCATCCTACTTGGAGGTGATGCCCATTCCCATTCCCATAATCATTTAAGTCCAAATTCCCTTGGTACTGGGATTTTCCTGTCTTGCGAAGATAATTATGGGCTGCATTAATGGCCTGGCCCCTCTGTCACTGTTGAAAATGTGGCACTGGGGATGGGTCCCAGTGGTCCTCACAGTCACAAGGATGTGACCTGCACCCACATCTCTGATTTTCAGTGCCTTTGAGCTTCCCAAAAACCCTGGTCCCTTGTCCTACAGCCCCAGCCTGGCTCAACCTCCAGATTTGAGATGCAACAGGGGGAATACGGCCCTGTCCAGCTGAACCCACTGTGCTGACGGCTCACCTGCCTTCCCTAGCCCGGTCCATCCCATCAAACTGCTTCCGTAGCCACCTGGGAAGGAAAGGATGGACAGTGTTCAATCCCAAAGAGGAGCAAGCCAGGGCAGGTTTTCTTCCCAAAACAGTGACCAAGAAATCTGCTGGTCCTTCCTCACCTCTCGATCTGAAGTGGGGTCTGGGCTCTCTGGGTGTCAGCCACCAGCCAGTTGAGCCCCGTTATCCATAGGTTGATGTCCTCCTCGCAGAAAGCTGTTGGAGGAAGAAGAGGGTGATGAGGTTGCGATGAGGATGATTGGATGTTGGGAAGGGACCCCAGGGATGGACACAAGGAATGGGGAGGGACCCAGCGCACCAGCCACGCTGAGTGTCCGCAGCCTGAAGTCCATCCCGTAGAGGATGATGAAGCACATGGTGAAGTCCAGCTTGCGAGCGTCCTCGGGGTAGCGCTCGAAATCCCGGGAATTCTTCCCCAGGCGGATCTCCTTGATCTCCCGAATGTCGACTGTGGGGAGAGAGGAACATGAAACTGTCCCCTGCCACCACAGCCTCCTGTGAGTGGCTCAGGGAAGTGGGAATTCCAGGAGAACATGCGTCCTCCTGGAGAACTTTGTTCCCAGGATGGGATACCCTCAGGAGTGTGTGATGGAATTATGGGTGCTGTGGCCACGTGTCTTTGAGGGACACATGTCCCCAGTGTCCTCCAGTGATGTGTGATGGCACTATGGGTATGGCAAGTCCTTCAGGGAACTGTGTTCCCAGGATGGGATGTGGCACTGCCTGTTGGAGTGGGATGGCACCAAGGTGTCATGGCCTTGTGTTCTCCAGGGATCCATGTCCCAGGATGTCCCCAGGACGGGGTGTCCCTGCAGTGCTGCTGCAGCTGAGTGACACCACCATGGATGCCATGGCCATGTGTCCTACAGGGAATCATGTCCCCAGAATGGGGTGTCTCCATGGCACTGCCCATTGGAGTGGGATGGCACCAGGGTGTCACAGCCTTGTGTCCGCCAGGGATCCGTGTCCCAGGATGTCCTCAGGATGTCCCAAAGATGAGGTCCCTGAAGTGTTGCTGCAGCTGAGTGACACCACCACAGATGCCATGGCCACGTGTCCTCCAGGGATCTGTGTCCCAGGATGTCCCCAGGACGGGGTGTCCCTGCAGTGCTCCTGCAGCTGAGTGACAGCACCACAGATGCCACGGAAAAGTTGTCATCCAGGGATGTGTCCCAAGGACAGGGTGTCCCTGCAGCCCTGCCCCCATGTGCCTGATTGCCCCCATCCTATATGTCCTCCAGGAACTCGTGTCCCCAGGACGTGGCATCCTGACAGCATTGCCCATTCTTTTCCCAGCTTTGTGGCTGCCACGAATGGCTCATCCCACCCCATCCCAACCAGCAAATCTCCAGCCACCTTGTCCTCCCCAAGCCAGACCCTGCGCTGGGATAGGCTGAGCTTATGTTTTCCTTGGAGAACTCTTCCCAAAAGTGGCAATTTGGAGCCCCGGCAGCTGGGACCGCAGGGCGTTGCTTTCCTGCTGCTCTGCTCCCTCATTATCCCGCTAAATAAAGCTCCAACAGCAGCAGCAGGGCCGGGTTTCCGGACCACGCTCTTCCTCACTGCTACTCCACCAAGGGAGATTTCCACTTTTCCCAGTGGACACATCCCACCGGGAGCAAGAATAATAACATAATATTAGGAACAACACACAGAATTGTTCTTGATCCCACAACCATCACCCCCTGGGCAGGTTTGTCCTCCGGGAGCGAGCCACCGACACCGGAAAGGGCTTTGTGTGACCCAGGGCGGCCGGACCACCTCGCCAGGGGTATTGTCCTGCCGAGGAAATGGGTCATTTCCCGGAGAATTTCCAGCCCGGCCGCATTTCCGATGTGGTGGTGGGGAAGGCTGCAGACGTGCCTTGGTGGAAACCCTCAGCCGAATCCAAAGGGGAAAGAAAAGCTGAATGCAGGGAGGAATAAGGGACGGGGGAGGAATCAGGCTGATTAAGCAAGAAAAGAGGGGAAGAATAGTTTTTCTTGGCGGAAAAGCTCCAGAAAACAGTGGAGGCTTTATCCAGCCTTCTTTTTCTGGATGACCGCAAGCCAAATTTCATGGATCAGGGTGGGATTTTAGCACAAGTGACACAAAGGAACTCTGCACCCTGGCACAAGCTTTGTTTTGGGACAAGATCTCAAGAAATGAATCTCTGGTGTCTCTGCATGGCTCCTGTGGCTTGGAGAGCCTCTTCCATAAAAACAGGCAGATTTTGGGGTTAAAAATGGGTTTACAGGTTAAAAAGCAGCCAATCAACCCCAAACCCGCCCATCCTCAGGGTGCCAAGGAGGGGTGAGAAGCCAGTGGCTATCACAGCTTTGCTAACAAGCTGCAATGCTGCCATTCCCTGGATTTAACTCCTCCAGGATCCGGCCTTGCACCTGAACTCTCAGGGCTGCTCCTAATTCCAGGATGGTTTGTGTTGGAAGGGACATTAAAGCTCTTATTCTAACCCCAGCCATAGGCAGGGACACCTTCCACTATCCCAGGTTGCTCCAAGACTCATCCAACCTGGCCTTGGACACTTTTGGGGATGGAGCAGACACAGCTTCTCTGGGAAACCTGTGCCAGGGCCTCAGCGCCCTGGGAAGAATTCCTTCCCAATATCCCATCTATCCCTGCCCTCTAGCAGTGGGAAGCCATTCCCTGTGTCCTGTCCCTCCATCCCTTGTCCAAAGTCCCTCTCCAGCTCTCCTGGAGATGCTTTAGGCACTGAAGGGGCTCCAAAGTCTCTCTGGAGCCTTCCCTTTTCCAGGCTGGACATTTCCAGCTCTCCCAGCCTGGCTCCAGAGCAGAGGGGCTCCATCCCTCAGAGCATCTCTGTGGCCTCCTGTGGACTCACTCCAGCAGCTCCACATCCTTCTGCTGTTGGACCCCAGACCTGGAGGCAGCTCTGCAGGTGGGATCTCACCTGAGCAGGGCTGAGGGGCAGAATTCCCATTTTCCTGATGCCCACGCTTTAGGACAAACTCAGGACACGGGAAATTTCTGGGCTGCCAGCAGCAGTTTTTCATCCACCAACACCCCAAAATCCTTTTCCCCAGGGCAAATAGCCCATTCCCATGAAAAACCAGGGGAAAAGGGAGCGGCGCGGGGCTGCACAATACACCAGAGCAGCAGCTTCCTGGAAACCACATCTGCAGCGGATTTGCCTCGATCCTGTCAGAACTCTGTCTCCAAACTCCTCCCCGCATTGTCTCCATTGTCCCGGGTGATTAAAACACTATGGAAGTCGGTTCCAGCTGCGAAAATCCCTTTCTTTTCTAATGCAAAGCAAGAAGAGTGGTGGAAAAAAAAAAAAAGATTTGGAATGGTGGGGAAATTATGGAGGAACAGTGGGATTTTAGGGATGCTGAGACCCTGGGAGATTTTTTTCAGGCACTGGGAGGGAAGTAAAGGGTTTGGAGGGAATGGTTGTCCTGGGAATTCTTGCTGGCCTCGGCACCTCGGTCATCCTCTCTTGCAGGATGTGGCAGCTCAGACCCTCCTGGATGGAGAAATTGGGAGAAATCCTGCCGGGATCCTGTGGTGTGGTTTAAAACCTGGAATAAAATATTTCCTCCTTGTCCAACAGTGATAAACCCCAACTGGATTTTCTCCTCCCAAAAAAGTCCTAATTCTAATTATTTGCCATTAACAAGGCTAGAGGTGTCATCGAACCACCTCTCCAAAATTATCTTGGATTTTTCATGCTGCCTTCACCCCAGTTTCCTTTCTTGTAAAGATCCTTTTTTTAGGGGGGCTGTTTTCCACCAGATTCCTTGAGCTGGGAACTGGGGTCTGCTGAGGGCAACGAGCTGGAAGCCCTTCAGGATGAGGTTAATTTTGGAGGCCATGCTCCAGGAGATCCCAGGCATGGACACGATCCCAGGCACGGACACGTGTCCAGAGGCTGCTTAACAAAGCGTGTAATTATCCTGGGGGTCCAGGGGAGAGCCAGGATCCGTGTCCTGGCCCTGACAGTCCCTAACAGAGACATCAGCACTTCCCACTAATCCCTCTCCAAGCGGGATGCCAGCTTGAAGGGGGGGAATTTAAAATGGTCCGGGCAGGCGTGAGGTCTGAGGAGATGCTGATACTTCCATAAAATCACAGAGAGTGGGAAAAGAGTGATGGACCAGGGGGTGAGGATTCTGCAGCCCAGCACCAGGATGGGGATTTCTCCCAGTCCAGACTAGGAAAAGTGAATGGTGGGACAGGATGGCAGGATTGCACATTTCCCGAAGGATTTTCCCCATTTTTTCATCCTTCTGGATGACCTTGGAGGACGCCTACTCATTCCCATGTGGGAGACTGGGCTGTTGTATGGGAAGAGACAGATCCTCAGGCTCCAGAGGTGAAACTGAGGCACAGCATCATGAGCAATGTGAGATCCTGACCTGGGAGCGCACAGCGCTTCCAGAAAAAACACGGAGCTGGAAATGCGTTATTTCCATGACTGGATAACAAGCTCTTCTACATAAGGACCTAAAATACCTCTCCAAAAGTGGGTGCCCTTCCTCCCATCACGTCCTGCTCCCACAAATCTGCTCCTGTATCCAGAAGGTCCGGACAAGCACGGGTCCTGTTCATGCCTGTGCTCAGCTCCGAGTGCCACCCTTCTTTTCCTGGCTCAAAGCTGGAATTCTGCCTTGGGATCAGTCCCTGCAAGCAGGAGCTGAAGCTTCCTGGGGATTTTGCTGGATCTCGCACAGAACCAGCAGTGGATGGTGATTTTTTTGGGGGGGGGGTCATTGGTGATTTTGGAGGAGCCTCTCCAGGAAAAAAACTCCAGGGTAGGTTTTGCCATCACCAAGGTGAGGTGACATCCCAAAACTGAGTTCCTTCCCTGCACAGGGAAGTGGGATGAGGTGATGGTGTAGCTCCACAGCACCCCAATCCCAGGTTCCAACCACTGGATTTTTTTAGCTCAATTAAAGCTTTGAGGTAACAAGCACCAAGACATGGAGCCACAACAATTCCCAGTGTTGAGATAAGGTCCCAACAACCTCCTAACCACCGGTGAATCCACATAGAAGGGTGATTTTTATGGATGCTTCAGTAGGTTTTTGGGATTAAAAGCACCATGAGAAGAAACAGTGATGGTCATTCCTTTCCCCTCCTCATCAGGGAGGATATAAATCCCCAGGGATGAAATGGAACCAGCTTGATCCCACAGGACAATTTCAAAAGTGGGAGGTGAGGGTTGCTCAGGCCAGCAGCTCCTGCTTTTTTGGGAATCACCCTGTGGCCAGGCACCCTGACAAGGTAGGACATTCCATACAGGTGAACATCCCATTGTGGGTAGGACATTCCATAGGGGTTAAGATCCCACTGCGGGCCAAGAATTCCACAACCCGTCACCCCAACATGGTAGAACACCCCACCACATCCAAGCACCCCACAGTCACCCCACCACTGCAGGACATCCCACCAAACCCAAGCACCCTATATCCAGTTACCCCACCATAGCAGGACATCCTACCACAGCCAGGAACCCCATAAACAGTCACCCCACCATGGAAGGACATCCCATCACATCCATAAACCCCACAGTCAGGCACCCCACCACAGTGGAACCTCCTGACATGGCCACAAACCCCACAGGCAATCTCCACACGGTAGGACATCCCAGTACAACCAGGAATCCCACAACCAGTTATCCCACCACTGTAGGACACCCCAACACAGTCAGCCACCCCACAACCATTTCTGACACCACTGTAGGATACCCCAACACAGTCAGGCACCACACAACCAGTCATCCCATCATAGCTGGGAAACCCAGCACACTCAGAAACCCCCCAGCCAGACACCCCACCACTGTAGGACATCCCACAAAACCCAGCCAGCCCAACAGACTCAGGCACCCCAACACATCCAAACACCCCACAGTCAGTCCCCCCACTACCGCAGGACATCCCAACACATCCAAGCATCCCACAACCGCTTACCCCACTGTGGCAGAACACCCCAAAATGCCCAGAACAGTCACCCCAGCATCCCACCAGCACATCCCCAGCCCCCAACACCTCTGCCACTGATACTCCCCTGTCCCCCCCAATCCTCCCTGTCCCCCCCTAATCCTCCTTGTCCCCCACGATACTCACTGTCCCCCTCCACCTTCTCGGGCGTCCGGCTCCAGATGATCTGGCGAGTCTCCAGCTTCACCTGGAAGGTCCTCCTCTCCGGCCTCTGTGATTTCTTCTGGTAGAACAAGGTGAGGACGGTGCCCATCTCCAGGCAGCGCAGGATCCTGCCCATGTCCCCCGGCTCCATCCTGGCGTCCTCCAAGAAGCCATTGACGCTGTTGAGCCTGGCCATGGACATCTTCACTGCTCGGCCATCGCCCGGCGGAGCCGCACAGCCGGGATTGTCTCATGCAGGAGAGGGAACCAAAGGGATGAAAGCTTTTCCTGGGGATTTTCTGGGATCGCCCCGGGCGTGGGTTTCCTCTACGGAGGAGCGGAGCACGGCCAGGACACGCAGCCGGGATTGGCGACAGCGGGGAGGAAAAGGCCGGGCTGGAGGTACCGTGACCTTCGTGTCACCAAGGCTGGATCCGGCCTTGGAGCCGGGAAAAGATGGAAAACGCCGGCCTGGCCTGCGGTTGAGTTTTTTGGATGTGGGGAGGGAAAANAGGGGGTTCCCACCGTCCGCCCGCCCGCCGCCCCTTTTTTTCCTGCTGCTCCTTAATTTCGGGCTGATGAAATGGACGCCCGGAGGAAACTGCAATCACACATGGCCGGAAAGAGATCAGAAAGGAATTTAAAAAAAAAAAAAAGGGA
>VWZS01010060.1:997799-1037163 GCA_013397075.1 Rhabdornis inornatus | reverse complement strand
GGTGGGGGGTGGGGGTGTGTGTGTGTATGGAAAAAGACGGCTGAGGGTGACATCTAGAGGAATTCCAGATGGGAATTGCATTTGGGGGTAGGGGGGTATCCCAGCGGCTGGGGGGGCACCCTGAGTGGAAAAGTGTGAGTTTTTTTGGGAATAAAAGGAGTTAAAGCCAAGCAGCTGCCGTGGGTTTAGTTCCTGGCTGTCCCTGCTGTGACGCTGAGCTGGGAATGAAACTCCAGGAGTGACCGGGATTGGAGTCACTCCTGTCGTGAGTTTTGTCCAGCCTCAACTGGATGGGATGGGGATGGGAAGTGCAATGTGGGGAAGGAGCACATGGAGACATGGGAGAGGGCAGCAGGGCACAGGGATTGGTGTCACAGCCCCTGTTTCGTCCCTTTGATGGATTCTGGGTGGGAAAAGACCCGCTGGTGCTCTGGGAATTGTGCAGGGATTTGGGGGAGGCAGAGGGTAAGGGGGAACCAGGGGCATGTAGGGTGGGCAGGGGATCCCTTCCTGGCTCCACACTTTGGGAATTTGGACCAGGAGGGGATTTTGTGGAGCTAGGCTCTTCTGGGGAATATTTGGGATTCTAGTGATGGATGCTCCAGGACAGCCAGTGACGGAAGCTCAAGAACTTGGGGATCCCAGTGATGGAGGATCAGGAATTCAGAGCCCCTCTGCTCTGGATAAGGATGGGAGAGCTGGGAATGCCCAGCCTGAAGGGAAGGCTCCAGGGAGACCTCAGAGCTCCTTCCAGTGCCTAAAGGGATTCCAGGAGAGATGGAGAGGGTCTTGGGACAAGGGCCAGAGGGACAGGACACAGGGAATGGCTTCCCACTGCCAGAGGGCAGAGTTAGTTGGGATATTGGGAAGGAATTCTTCTCTGGGAGAGTGATGAGAGGCTGGAATGGAATTTCCAGAGTAGCTGTGGCTGCCCCATCCCTGGAAGTGTCCAAGGCCAGGTTGGACAGGGCTTGGATCAGCCTGGGATAGTGGAAGGTGTCCCTGCCCATGCAGGGGGTTGGAACTGGGTGCCCTTCAAAAATCCCTTCCAATCTGAATTGTTTTGTGATTCCATGACTCCAGTGGGGCTGGATGGCCGTGGAGCAGGTTTGCACCACCTGGAAGTGGCTCAGTGATGATTGGAATATTAAGGAATTTATCCCCATGAGGGTTGGAGTTGCAAAGAGAGATCGAGAGAGAGAGAGATCTCCATCTTTCCACGGGCTGCCCGCAATTCTCCACTTTCCCAAGGAATTTGGGGACATACAGAGTGGAAAGGAGATCGTGAAGGGATTTTATTTTCCCTGCTTTATCCATGAATTAACTTCTATTTCCCCCCCCCTTCCTCTGGAGCAGAATAAGCTTTTGTTCAGGGCAATAAGCTGCAGAGATAGTGGCTGCTTGTGTTTATGTTTTCCATTTCCAGGCAAATCCCATTTCAGAACCCCTTGAACGCCAGTCTGGGAACTGAACATCCCGACCAGAGCGAGCTGTGGTGGATGGAGGATCAGAATAGAAGATTGTTTTTCCACAGGGGACTGAGCAGCCAGGGTTTGGCTTCTGATGTCCATCCAAAACACGTGGGTGGAGAAGGAATGCTCTGTTTTCAGTCAGCAATGGAATCACTGGTTTAATTTTAGCCTCTCCAGAGCAAAGCTTGAAGGAAGGAGTTCCCAGAGCAAAGCACCCTATGGAGACTGGAAGGAGCTGGAGTCTCCATGTGGCCCCTAGAAATAGTGGTGTGCCCCCAAACTGGTGCTGCTGAGCACCCAAAATTCATGGTTCTTCTTAAAAACCTGGATGTGACTCATGTGTGCAGGTCGGGGAAGCATTGGGACATCATGGAGCTGTTGGAAGGACAAGGAGAAGCCATGGATCAAAAGGTGCTCCACCAATACACAGGGAGCTTCAGTGGGTGAAATGGCAGGAAAAATTGGTCCAAGGAGGAATCAAGCAAGTTGAATTCTCTCTGTGACTTTTGGATGTGCATCAGCCTCTTTTTTGCTGAGCGGTGCTGCCCACAGAACTCCAGAGATCCAGCTGGGAGAGGAACCAGGTTCAAAAAAACCCCAGGGAGGTCCCAAAAATTCACCTCCTTCTTCCTGAACATCCTTGCCTCTCATCCAGGGCTTGCAAAGGAGCATCTGAAGCCACTTTTCCCTCAGCTTTTCCAGCACAAGCCATGGCTCAGATTGTCAGGAACAGTTTGTTTTCTTTCTCTTTGGTGCTGCTGTGAAATTTCCTGAAACCAAAATGATTTGCAAATGTTTTTTGCAAGGAACACTGGGAGGCAGGTCCTGCCAGGTGGGAATTTTTCAACGGCAGCTGCTGGTGTAACTGCATTAAATTGGGATAAAACCAGATCCCTGGATGGCCACATGCTCCTGGAAGGGCCCTGCTGGACAATGCTGAGCATCCAAACCATATTCCCAATCCAAATATTTACAATTGGCAGTGTATGGATTTCTTTCTCAACCTTTCCAAGCAGGGAAAAGTCCAAGGCCCAAACAGTTGGGGATCAAAGTCCTCTCCCTTTCACAGCTGAAGTTAGATAAATACGGATGTTTTCACTTGAACAAATATTTTTGGGAATTCAGCCATGGTTTCCTGGTGGATTGATTCTATCCCTTGGAACTGGCAAGGGAAAAGCTATGTTTATGGTGGAGCCATATCAGAATCATACGGGAGCCATAAAGTCATGGATATGGTGGAGTCATATCAGAATCGTGGAATGATTTGGGTTGGAAGAGACCTTCAAATTCATCCTGTTCCACCCCCTGCCATGGGCAGGGACACCTTCCACTATCCAAGGTTGCTGCAAGCCCTGTCCAACCTGGCCTTGGACACTTCCAGGGATAGGGCAGCTACAGCTTCTCTGGGAATTCCATCCCAGCCTCTCACCACCCTCATAAGGAGGAATTCCTTTCCAATATCCCATCCATCCCTGCCCTCTGGCAGTGGGAAGCCATTCTCTATGTCCTCTGACTCCAGGCCCTTGTCCCAAGTCCCTCCCCAACTCTCCTGGAGCCCCTTTAGGCATTGGAAGGGGCTCTGATGTCTCCCTGGATTCTTCTCCAGGCTGGACATTCCCAAGTCTCCCAGCCTGGCTCCAGAGCAGAGGGACTCCAGCCCTTGGAACAGCTCCATGGCCTCCTCTGGACTCACTCCAGCAGCTCCACATCCTTCTGCTGTTGGGGACCCCAGAGCTAGGTGTTGTGAGTCCCTGTGGTCACCTCCTCACTCAGTAAAGGAAATGCATTTTGCTGTGGGATGTCACAGCCCCCACAAACCCATTCCCACAGAGCAGAGGATTTAGGACATTTTTGTAGTAATTGATTCATAGCTGCAGTTTTTGACCCATGGTTGGTTCTTCTGCTGCCATGGAATTGCCAAATGAACCATCCTGAATTCAGTGGGTGAATACAGAGGAGAAAGAAGAGGATTTGCTCCCTGTCCCCACTTGAAATACCTTGGAAAACAATCCTGACTGGGAATGATAATGACATGGAAGCACAGAGATCACCCCTTTGGTTCCTTCCTTTCCCAAGTGGATTCACCTGTGTGCAGCTCCTGCCCTGGCAGCGACACCAGAGGCAGGAAACATCCCCAAAAGCCAGACACCACAACAAAACCTCAGCACCCACTCAATAAATGACAGCAGCTTTTCCTTCAGGATCCTGCAGCTATTTCTTCTCTTGATCCTGACATTTTTCTCTCTGTTTTCCATCTAACCCAGGAGACATCTCCTTCCCTTGAGTCCCGCTCTTGAGTCTTGCTGTTATCAGCAAAAAAATGTGAGTTGAGAGTTTTTTTGCCCTTGGGTAACACTTTGGTTTTTTTCCCCATCTGAGTTAAAATAGGAAAAACTTTTTGTAGAAGAAGCAAATTTTTTCAGTGGTAAATAATTGCTGAGTTCCTCTCAGAGCTGGGGCTGTGTCCATGGATTTCTGTAGAAATGGGAGGAAGGGTTTTTAGTAGGGCCTGGAGTGACAAGATGAGGAGCGATGGATTTAAACAGAAAGGGGAGAGGTTCAGAGTGGAGATAAAAAGAAATTGTTCGCTATGAGGATGGTGAGATGCTGGATCGGGCTGCTCAGGGAAGTTGTGGATGCCCCATCTCTGGAAATGGTGAGAAGAAGATGGAGGAGAAGGAGGAGAAGGAGAAGGAAGAAAAGGAAAAGGAAAAGGAAAAGGAAAAGGAAAAGGAAAAGGAAAAGGAAAAGGAAAAGGAAAAGGAAAAGGAAAAGGAAAAGGAAAAGGAAAAGTTCTGCAGCTGGATTGCATCCCATGAGTCCCTGCCGTGGATGGTGCTGGCACAGCAGGGAGTGGGTCACTCACCTCCAGACTCTTTCCTTCCCAATCCTTCAGGAAAAGGATGCAGGGAGCAACCACTGACCTTGGGACTACACAAATTTTAAACCTTCACTCTCTTGATTTTTCACTCCTCCAGGATTCTCTCCCTTCTTTTTTACACTTTAATTAAGGCATCTGCCTGCAATCTTGACACAACGATCCAGCTGAGACTCATAAGTGCTGGAAGACATTCCAGAGAATCTATGGCTGCCCCATCCCTGGAATTGTTCCAGGCCAAGTTGGATGGGGATTGGAGCAACCTGGGATAGTGGAAAGTGTCCCTTCCCAGGTGGGGGGTGGAGTTCCATGGCTTTGAAGGTCCCTTCCAATCCAAACCATTCCAAAATTCCATTATGTCCCACACTTGCTGTTCCTGCAAATGGATCCCTGGCATTACTAGGTCTTTCAGGATCTAGGGATCCTCTGACACACTTGTCACTGGATCTGCACTGGGATAATGTTTTAGGACACTGAAAGGATTTATTTTTGGGCTGAACGAGACAATTTAATTCCTCTTCCATGTGTTCCCTTCTGTTCCCTTCTCTGGGATGTTTACTCACACCCAAAGCGTTGCACTTGTTTTTTTGGGTTTTTTTTCCTCTCTTTTTAAAAAAATTAAATTAGGCTCCCAAAGTGTCATAGAAACTTAGTGCTGTGAATTAAAAGTGCCATGAATTCTTTTTGTATATGTAACTTGTGACAGGAATGGGCTGGAAAGCCAGAAAAAAAAAGGTTTGTTTTAATATTTTAACATCCTCGTCTTTCCTTTGCCCTCTGCACAAATCTCAGGGGAGATTTCTGCCAGCTGCTTGTCCCGAGGCAGGATGCTCCTCTCTATTCCCTGGAGAAGATCCAGTTCATGCTTAAAATGCTGCTTCTCGTCCTCTGGATACTGCCATCCCAAGGCTCTCCCGATGGAAAACATCCGAGGATGACCCTAAGTGGTCCAAGATCCTCCAAACTTTGCATTTTCTCCATACAAAATTTGGTGTAAATTGGTAAAACAGCTTTGAGTTTGCCTTTTCCCGAGGCTGGATTTTGTGGGAGTGGTGGATCCATGGCTTCCCTGGGTTAAAAATGAGCTTTTCCTCCACGTGTGCTGAATTAATTTCAATTCAGAGCAGCTTGTTCCGAGCTCATTTATGCAAAGCACTCGACTCCCTGTGCCAGCACAAGGGAGGGAAGGAGCAGCTGGGAGTGGAGGAGGTTTTTTTTTTGCACAAGTGCCAATTCCTGTCAGTTTAAAGCCATTATGAAACTCTGGGTGGGATTTGGAATCGATTGAAAATGACCTGAGGCCGCCCAAAGGGAGGAGATCTGTCATTCCTGCCTGCCTGGTTCCCAGCCTGTTCCCATGTGTGCAAGATTTGGAAAAAAAGAGAGGATTTGGGGTGGTTTTAAGCAGTTTTAGGGTCAGACTCCCTAAATTCTTTGTACTTTGAAGCCTTTTCTCCCAAAATAGTTTATCCCAACAAGCTGGTTCTTCCCATATTCTGCTTTAAAATGCCACAAGACACCATAAATAATTTACTAAATCTCCCTTTCCAAGCAGGGAAATCGTGGGCTTATCCCAGGGATGTGATTTGATCAGAGCTGGGACAGGCAGAGCTCTCCGGCTGTGTCAGGAAGTGAGATATCCCAAGGGACAGTGTCTGTTTTAAAGGAGTTGAGGTTGATAATGGGTTGCTTTTCCAAAGGTTCCATCCTGGTGTCGTGTTGCTCCAGCTCCTTGGCTCAGCTTTTTGTTCCCTGAATTATTTTAGGCTGGAGTTTTATCTCCTTTGCAGACTTGAGGCTCTGCTGCTCTTTGTTTATGGGGTTTATTCCCTCAGGGAAGAACGAAACTATTTGGAAAACAAGCTCCTTAAGGATTTTCTTCACTTCCACAAGTAAATTTGAAGCTCTGGGACTGGTTTTCCTGTGAAACATTTTTAAAATGACAGCCAAAGTATGGGAAATAAGGAATCACATGGCTGATGGGTGGAATTAACGTTTCCTTGCTGGAGATTGTCCTTTGGATCACCAGGGAAATCTCCCCCTCATGCCTGGCTGTGGGAAGACACTGATGATGGGAGAGGGGATGGGGACAGGGACAGGGGATGGGGACAGCTGGACCAGGTTTACCTCGATACAAGAGATCCCAGAATCCTGGAATGGTTTGTGTTGGAAGAAACCTTGAAGATCATCCCATTGCAATCCCTGCCATGGGCAGGGACACCTTCCACTATCCCAGGTTGCTCCAAGCCCTTTCCAAGCTGGCTTTGGACACTTCCAGGGATTGGGCAGCCACAGCTTCTCTGGGAATTCCATTCCAGCTCCTCACCACTCTCCCAGGGAAGAATTCCTTCCCAATATCCCATCTCTCCCTGTCTTCTTTCAGTTTGAAGCCATTCCCTGTGTCCTGTTCCTCCATCCCTTGTCCCCAGTCCCTCTCCAGCTCTCCTGGAGCCCCTTTAGGCACTGGGAGGGGCTCTGAGTTCTCCCTGGAGCTTTCTCTTTTCCAGTCTGAACATTCCCAGCTGTCCCAGCCTGGCTCCAAGATTTCCAGTTTCCAAGTACATAAATCGTGTTTCACACATCTTGGTTATTGAAGCCTTAGTGGGCCTTGGGAGCTGCAGATGTGAAGAAAGGAGGGAAGAAGAAATTTAGGATAAAATATCACCCAAACCCCAACCCAATGGAACATGGAATCAATGGACCAGGGAGAATTGGAGAAACAACCAAGGCCAGGAGAAGGAAAAAGCAGATCCCCGTTTTCTGTGCAGAACTGTAAATAATTCCAGTATTTTGGCTCAGTTTGTAGATCAGGCTCATTCACACTGTGTGGAAGAACCTTTTTTGGGACAACAGTCATAGGAGAAATGGTGCAGCCATCTGACCACTGGGAGATGAGGACAGTTGGACCAACCAGGTAGGGATGTGGACAGAAGTGGGGACAGCTGGGCCAGGCTGATATGGGGACAGGAGAAATGGGGACAGCTGGACCAGGCTGGGATGGGGACAGGAGAAGTGGGGACAGCTGGTCCAGGCTGGGATGGGGACAGGATGGGGTTGTGGAAGGAATAGAGGCTGGGGACAGAGAAGAGCCACGGTGTCCCAGGCTGAGGACAGGAACAGCTGGTCCAGACTAAGATGGGAACAGGGGACAGGGAATGTCAGGAAAATTAAGCCACAAACACCAGAGGTTCATGTCCAAAAAGGAGACAGAGGAGTCCTTTTTGCTTTATTCCAATAAAGGGAGAGAGCCATTTCCCTGGGGTCTGTAAAATTTTTGGAGGACAAAGCCTCCCTTTTATCCTAATTTCCCGACCACATTTCCTTCTATCTTTCCCCATTGAGAGGTACAGAGTTCCCAGAACACCTGATACCTAAGATTCCCCTCTAATGTATAACCCTCCCTTTTAATTTTTAATTCCAATGCAATTCATTGTTTCCCCCCATTGTTTCTTTCATCTTTCAATATCCAGTTTCATTTATCAGCAAATCTACAGTTTGTTTGTAAAGGCAAATATCTTTTTTCGATTCATCAATCGGTGGAATCCTTTCCATTGTTTCTTTTATCTCTCAGTGCTAGTCTTATCTACCAGCAGACCCACAGCTTGTTTGTAAAGACAAATCCAACATTCCTCTCAGGGAGGGACTGGTGCCAGTTTTAAGGAACAGACAGTTGTTACAGTTGGACAAGCTGAGATGTTAACAGTGGTCAGCCGGGCTATCCCAGGCCGGGGACAGAGGCCGGGACAGCCAGGCCGAGCTGGGTTAGGCCCAATCCCAGGCCCAGCCCCGGGCTCAGTTTAGGCCGCACTGTCCCGTCCCCGTTGCCAGGCAACGGTCGCGGGAGTCACGTGACTGCTCAGGCGCGCTCATGTGGGTCCGTTGGCGGCGGGCGGCGCCGGTTGATGACGTCACGGCGCCGCGGGGCCGTGCGGGAGTGCTGCGGGAATGGAGGAACGGGAGCGGCTGTGCCGGGAGATCCGAGTGCTCCAGGGTGCGGGAATCGGGGGGATCGGGAATGGGAGCGGCTGTGCCGGGAGATCCGAGTGCTCCAGGGTGCGGGAATCGGGGGGAGCGGGAATGGGAGCGGCTGTGCCGGGAGATCCGAGTGCTCCAGGGTGCGGGAATCGGGGGGATCGGGAATGGGTGAGGCTGTGCCGGGAGATCCGAGTGCTCCAGGGTGCGGTGAGCGGGGGGATCGGGANGGGGGGATCGGGAATGGGTGAGGCTGTGCCGGGAGATCCGAGTGCTCCAGGGTGCGGGAATCGGGGGGATCGGGAATGGGTGAGGCTGTGCCGGGAGATCCGAGTGCTCCAGGGTGCGGGAATCGGGGGGATCGGGAATGGGTGAGGCTGTGCCGGGAGATCCGAGTGCTCCAGGGTGCGGGAATCGGGGGGATCGGGAATGGGTGAGGCTGTGCCGGGAGATCCGAGTGCTCCAGGGTGCGGGAATCGGGGGGATCGGGAATGGGTGAGGCTGTGCCGGGAGATCCGAGTGCTTCAGAGTGTGAAGAGATCGGCGAGAACACCGGGAAACGAGGGGACACCGAGAGGAACGGGGAATAAAGGGAATGGGGGACGAGGAAAAGAGGCTAGGGTCGGGAAACAGGGAGTGGCTGCTACGAGGGCAGCTGGGAGGAATGTGAGAGGACCTAGAGGAGGGATGAGCGGAAATCTGGGCAGGTTGGGGAGTGGCGCGGTGTTTTAAGGGAATTTTGGGAGTGTCTGGTGGGACAGGTTGTGACGAGACCTGGGGAGTCGTTGGTGGGGGAGGGACGAGCTGTGGAAGAGATGTTGGATTTTAGGGGAGGATTGGGAGAGAGTGTGAGTGGGATGGGGCTGGAGAAAATCCCAAAGTGCTGGGAGAAGGAAGGAAAGGGGAGAAGAGATGACTCAGGAGTTTTGGGACAAGAGGGAATTGATCCAGGGAGTGCTGGAAAAAGGTGGAAAGGGAAAGGACCCAGGCTCATGGAGTGCTGGGGGATTTTTGGGTGCCCACACCAAGGAATTCCCGCAGTGTTGCTCTCGGCAGGATCTGGGACTTCTGGATTTGGGAAGGGGCTTTTCCCTGTCCCAGAGCCCTGGGCTGTGAGCACAGAGGTGGAATGTGTATCCATGTGCCTTTCCCAAGCTCTGGAAAGTACTAGAGCTTATTTTAGCACCAAATCCGTCTATTTTTATCCTTCAAAGTAATTTTTCCTCATTAGTGAGGCCACTACCTCCACTCAGGACTTGGGATTTGCCTCTCCGGGAGCTCCTACGTGAGGGAATGATGAGAGGGAGGAAAACAGTCCTGGCTTTTCCATGAGGAATGTGCTGACATGGCTCTCCAGGCAGCTCTGTGACCCCGGTGAAGGAAAAACTCTGCCTGAAATACCAGGCTCCAAATTCCTTCAGGAATCAGTCATGAGAAAGGTTTTCTAAACACTGAGGCTGGACAAGGGCAGAAATTCCTGAATGAACAGGGACGGTGGTGGCTTCCAGAGGGACCCAACAGCAAAGCCTTGGAGTGTCCTTGTTGCTGCTTTGAAGGGAAGCAAGGAAGGGAACTTGGGAAGGGTCAAGTTCCAGAAGCAGGTAAGGGAGCTGGGGGGCTCATCCTGCAGAAAAGGAGGCTCAGGGGGAACCTGGCTCCCTAAGGTTCCCTGATAGGAGGGTGAAGTCAGGTGGGATCAGGTTCTGCCAGGACACAGGGAATGGCTTCCCACTGCCAGAATGCAGCGATAGATGGGATATTGGGAAGGAATTTTTCCCTGTGAGGGCAGTGAGTGGCTTGGAATGGAATTCCCAGAGAAGCTGTGGCTGCCTCTGGATCCCTGAAAGTGTCCAAAGCCAAATTGAATGGGGCTTGAAGCAACCTGTGGAATCCAGGGATATGGCAGGGAAGTGGAACCAGATGTTCTTGAAAGTCTCTTCCAACCCAAACCATTCCTGGATGCTGTGAGTCCATGACTTTTCCCTCCACCCAGGCTCATCCAAAACCCCAGTGATTATGTCATTCCAGCACAAGGAAAAGCAGCTCTATGTTGCTCTCAGATTCCCATGGGACCAGGGAATTAATGCTCTGTCTTCTCTTCCACAGGTCTCATCAACAGCCACAGGAACATGCACGGGAATGTCCCACGTCCGGCGCCATCGGCTCCTCCGAGGTGGAACAACCCCCACCAGCCTGGCTACACCAGGAGAGGAGCCTTTTCCACCAGGTACCCCCAGCAGGCTCCCAGGAATTTCCACCCACGCCAGACTCACACCTGGAGGAAAAAATACTCCCTGGACAACAGGCTGCCGGGATCAGGGTATGATGTTGGAAGTGCTTCCAGCACTTCCTCCCAGGGTTTTGGGAGCCTTGGGGACAGCCAGACTCCTGAGCCACCAGAATCGTCCCCAGAGAGACATGTGGACTTCACCACGGATGGGAACATCGTTGTGGATATCCAGATGCCACAGAGAGCTGGCCAGGAAAATGTGGGTCCTTACGGCGATTTTTCCAGGCGGGAAGCAGCGGTGGCTCCTTCGGCAGATGGAAATATCCAGAAATCTCTTCTCCAGAAGGAAGAGAAAAGACCTTCCCTATCCATTTCCTTCAGTTCCACATCAAGGACTGTGTGCCTGCCTGGAAGTGGAGCTGCGAGCTCCTTTTCCGCCTCTGGAAGCAGCAGTGAAAGTGCCGTGGCACTGAAGTCGGAGCCACTAAATCCTTTGGAATTGCCAGGTCAGGAGCCAGCCCAGCACTTGGCACGGCTCAAGGCAGAACCACCCTCTCCAGGGCATCCAAGTGGTGAGGAAGTCCAGGATGCTTCCCTACATCCCAAACTCTTTGGGAATGCTGAGATGCTCTCTCAACCTGCTCAGGCTGGGGTGACTCTCGTGAAGAGCAGATTTCCTGTAATTCCCAAAGCTCCTGCTCTCCAAAAAGCTGCCTCAGCACCCATCTCCGGCAAATCTCAGAAATTCAGGAAAAACAACTACACCTGGGTGGCAAACCCTGGGAAAAGCTCTCGGATTGTGAAGAGGTGGGCGAGCCCTCGAGCCGAAAATTCCAAGAAGGGCATTGCGGGAACGGACAAATGTGCTAAAATCTCCCCCAAAGTGGATTTGGGAGTGAAGATAAAGAAGTTGGGATTGCAGTCCAAGCTAGGGCTTTCTCCCAGTAAATATAAGTGGAAAGCCTCCACCTTGCAGACTTTGCCTTCCACTTCCAAGTCAGCATTCCAGTGGAGATCTGAGAACCAGAAGCCCCCAGCCCCAAATATCCCTCGAACCACCTCTGTCCCAGCTCCGAGTGCGGCGTCTGTTGTTCCCGGTGGGGTGAAATCCTTTGGAGAGGCTGCCCTGTCCAGTTACAAAGTGAAGAGTCGGACAAAAATCATCAAGAGGAAAGGGAATGGGGGGTAAGTTGTTGGTTTGGATTTTGTGTCCATGGATTTCATGTCAAGTTGTGGCTGTGGGAGGAATTCCGCTGAGGGTTGTTGTGTGGTGGAGGATTTATGGAGTCGTGGAATGGTTTGGGTTGGAAGACCTTGAAAATCATGGAATTCCATCCCCCTGCCATGGGCAGGGACACCTTCCACTGTCCCAGGCTGCTCCAAGCCCTGTCCAACCTGATGTTGGACACTTCAGGGATGGGGCAGCCACAGCTTCTCTGAGAATTCTATTCCAGGGCCTCACCACCCTGCCAGGGAAGAATTTCTTCCCAATATCCCATCTATCCTGGCCCTCTGGCAGTGGGAAGCCATTCCCTGTGTCCTGGCACTTCATCCCTTATCCCAAGTCCCTCTCCAGCTCTCTTGGAGCCCCTTTAGGCACTGGAAGGGGCTCTGAGCTCTCCCTGGATCCTTCCCTTCTCCAGGCTTGACATTCTCAGCTCTCTCAGCCTGGCTTCAGAGCAGAGGGGCTCCAGCCCTTGGAGCATCTCGGTGGCCTCCTCTGGATTTTCTCCAGCAGTTCCACATCCTCCTGATGTTGGGTGATGCAGAGATGGATCCTGTGAATCCCTGTGGTCACCACCACTTCCTCACTCGGCAAAGGCAGCTGCATTTTCCTTGATGTAATTTAAAATTTTTGTAATTGTTGTGTTGATTCCTGCTTCTGTTTCCCAGATCCCTTCAGTGGTTCCCAGCAGGTTTACATCCTAGCCTTGCCCTCCTGCTTTGCCTGGAAAACTATCAGTGGGCGGATTATGCTGGGAAAATGACTTTGGAGCAGCCTGGAGAAGCTGAGAATGTTTGGGACTTTTTGGCAGTTCAGGGAGACCTCCCATACCTTGGTAAATTCCAGCAGAACCGGGGAAGGGATCATCCCCCTGTGCTGGGCACTGCTGAGGCTCCTCAAATCCTGAAGGGAGGATATTGAGGATCTGGAGCATATCCAAGGTTGGGAATGGAGCTGGGGGAGGGTCTGGAGCACCAGGAGCAGCTGAAGGAGCTGGGAGAGTTCAGCCTGGAGAAGAGGAGGCTCAGGGGGAGCCTTCTGGCTCCCTAAATTCCCTGACAGGAGGGAGCAGCCTGGAGGGATCAGTATCCCCCAGGGAACAAGGGACAGGATGTGAGGAAACAACCTCAAACTGCTCCAGGGGAGGTTTAGTTTGGATATTGGGAAAATTCTTTCCTGTAAAGCATGGTCAGGCATTGGGAATCCCCATCCCTGGACAGATTTAAGATCCTTGTGGATGTGGAACTTGGGGACATGATCGGTGGTGGCCTTGGCAGTGCTGGGAAATGCTTGGACTTGACAATCTCAGAGGTCTTTTCCAAGCTAAACAATTCTATGATTCCATGATTCAATCCCTCACATCTGTTGAGCAGAAGGCAATGAGTAAGTTTGGCTGCTGAACACCTCATTCTCCATCTGTTCCTTGTCAGGAATTCCTCACATTTGCCCATTTCCTTGGAATTTTCTGTTCCAGAGCTTCTCCTCCCCCTCAGCCAGAGGAGAATCCTGGTGGGATTTGACTCCACTTGGAGTCCTGGAGAAGGACACCAGGAGCGTTTTGGTCACTTTCCTGCTCCCTCCTAACCATGTGATGTTCCCTTTCCCAGTTCCCCCACGGATAAGAAGAACACCTCTCCCACCACAGCTCTGAAGAGCCACTTCCACCTCCGGAGGAGAAATTCCATGCGGGGAAAAGCTTCGGTGACGGCGAAACGCTCCTCGCCCCGGGGCCTGGTGCAGATTTCCAAGCACCGGCTCTGCCGGATGCCGGCGACCAGGACACAGGTGGCAACCAAGGAAGGTAGGAGCAGGCATTCCAAGGGTTCACTGACTCGGTGGAGTGATGATTCCAAGGGTTCTTGGGTTTGGGAATGTGTTTCTGCGTCCTCCTGGAGGTGGTGTTGGTCCTGGAGCAAATACTGAGGAGTTCGACTCCATATCCATGTTGTCCTTTGGCATTGCCACACAAAAGCTGTTTCCTGCTTTTCCTGGGGTTTCCCTGAATTTTCAGGGAGGTTTTCCGAGAAGGAAGAGGTTGGCAGAGGCAGGAATACACACTCTCTCACCTGTATCCCAGTGCCATGTCCAGTTTTGAATCTGATTTGCTTAAAACACCAATTATTAGTGGAATACTGAATCCATCACGTTTGTGAACAGGGAATTTGCATCCATGTTTTGCTTCTTTGGAGCAGAACTTGTAGCTCAGAGTGGCACCTCCACGTGTCTGGAATGTTGTTGGGATGTTGGTGGCTCCAAGTCTGGTTCTTCTGTTCCATAGGGATATTTTTATGGATAAAAGGCTTCCCCCGCCTGGGATTCAGTTGTTTCAGATGGATATGAGGCACATTTTCCCTATGGTCCTGTGAAATTCCCTGTGGGAATTGCTGGAGCTGGAGAAGGGTTTGGATCAGACATAGCTAGGATTTGTCTCCGGTTATATTTTGAGATTATTTGGTGTTCAAACAGCTCCACTGAGATGTTGTGGAGTTTTCCTAGATGAGGGATTTTGGACAAGGGGCTGGAGTGCCAGGATAAGGGGAAATGGTTTCCCACTGCCAGAGGGCAGGGTTAGATGGGAAACTGGGAAGGAATTCTTCCCTGGCAGAATGGTGAGATGCTGGAATGGAATTCCCAGAGAAGCTGTGGCTGTCCCTGGATCCCTGGAAGTGACCATGGCCAGGTGGGATGGGGCTTGGAGCAGCTTGGGATAGTGGAAGGTGTTCCTGCCCATGGTAGGGTTATGGAATTCCATGATCTTTGAGTTCTTCCAACACAAATCATGCCCTGATTCCATGAAAAGATAGAAAGCTTGGGAGACTTGGAGCAATTTGGGATTGCAACAGCATTTTAACCTCGGAGGGAATTGAGGCAGTGATGATTCCAAGGGTATCAGCTTGTTTGGAATCCCAGTTCCTTGATTGAAGGGAATGTTCCCATACTGAAATCTTGATTTTAACTGGATAGGAATGAGAAAATAAAGCAAAATGTAGTTTTGCTCCAGGCTTTGGGAAGTTGACAAATAAAGAAGGTTGGAGAATGGAAGGAAAAAAAGGGAATAGGTCTGGAAGTGACCTTGGGAGAGCAGGGAGTTCATTCCCCCCTCCAAAAATGGATCCAATTATCCAGCCTTTCCTGGCAGATGCTTCCCTGTGTGGCACCTTCTCCTTTGCAGAGAAATTCAGGAAGAGTCCAGATGGCCCTGAAATTCCCTCAGTGAATTTTGGATTTGCTCCCTTAAAATTGACTTTCTGGATTTGAATCCTTTTGTACTTCAAGATTTTTCTTGGAGAGCTTCAAGCCCAGGCAGAGGATTTGCAGCTTCCTGTGTTCGAATATTCTTAAACTCTGGGTTTGGAAAGCTGTGGAATTATTCCAGAACTGTTCCTCTGTGTGATCCAGGACTCCTGTGCTTTTTTTTTCTCCCAGGTTTAGTAGGAAAAGATTATTGGGTGATAGATGAGGCAGGGATATTCTTATGTCTGGGAGATCCTGGGTGCTCACAGGGACTGGGACAACTCCCACATTCACTGTGTTCCCTCTAAATTTGTAATTTTGGATCTGGTGCCAGTGTCTTGTGGTTCCACAGGGAGCTGGGAATAAGTGAAGTTTTGTGGATTCAGTTCCTGGCTCCCAGGTTATCCAAGAGGTTTTTGGAAGGTTGTTTTGGTTTGTTTTGGGGCAAAGTGTGGATATTAATCCCAGCAAAATATTGTGGATATTAATGACCACAAAGTGATGGAATTTCCAGTCTTTTCCATTTCTCCTTGGACAGGTGTGAGGGAGCTAAATGGGGTTACTGGGATACACTGGGAGCAGAGTGGGGCAGGAATGGAGCAGGGAGGTGGATCCATTTCTGGGATCACACTGGAGGGAAAGACAGAGGGGAGGAATGTTCCCAACTTCCTGCATGGTGGCGTGGCTGGAAAAGCTGGATCAGCCCCTTCCGTCCCCACGGATGTGGGGCCTGTGGTGACACAGCCTGGCTGGTTTCCTGTTTGTCCTGTTCCACGGGATTTTGGGATCTGTGACACTGCTCTGTGGGCCGTACAAAGACATTGCTCCTGCTTTTCACAAGTCCTGGTCTCTCTCCTGACTTTACAATTCCCTTCTTGGACCCAAATGGATCTGTTTGGTCTCGTCAGTAGGGAAGCTTTTCCAGCCATTGCTGAATCTTGAATTGGGGTTGGTGTTTGCCAGTGTTCTGTCCAAAGGCACTTCCCTCTGTGGGAATTGCTTTTATTCAGGGATCAGAGAGCCAATGAAAAGTGGAAGATTGGTAGGAATTTTCTTGGGATTATTTCTGCTGTTTCATGAGAGATCCACCTGCAGCTCTTACCAATTAATTCCAAAATACTTGATTAAGTGGAATATTTAATAACAGCTCAGATATTGGAGTGTGTCCCAAATGGAAGTTTTTTCCAGTGGGATGGTGGAGCAGGGAGGAAGTTCCAGGTCAGGCTTCCTCCCTCACCTCTGGGATCCTCAGAGATGTGATGGAAGAGGGATAAAAGGTGGTGGTTGTTTCTCTCCTTATCCAGGGAAAAACTGGAGCACCAGCAAGGATCATCAAGGTCTCGGGTCCCACTGTGTTGGTTAAAACCATGGAATGTTTTGGGTGGGAAGGGACCTTGGGGATCATGGAATTCCAACCCTGCTATGGGCAGGGACACTTGCCACTATCCAAGGTTGCTCCAAGCTCTGTCCAGCCTGGCCTTGCACACTTCCAGGGATGGGGCAGCCACAGCTTCTCTGGGAATTCCATTCCATTCCAGCAGCTTCCCAATCTCACAGGGAGGAATTCCTTTCCAAATCCCATCTGTCCCTGCTCTCTGGCAGTGGGAAGCCATTCCCTGTGTCCTGGCACTTCAGGTCCTTGTCCGAAGTCCCTCTCCAGCTCTCTTGGAGCCCGTTTAGGCACTGGAAGGGGCTCCAAGCTCTCCCTGGATCCTTCTGTTGTCATGGACATTCCCAGCTCTTCCAGCCAGTCTA
This sequence comes from Rhabdornis inornatus, assembly GCA_013397075.1. Lineage (NCBI taxonomy): Eukaryota > Metazoa > Chordata > Aves > Passeriformes > Rhabdornithidae > Rhabdornis > Rhabdornis inornatus. Next base: position 1,020,397 of record VWZS01010060.1, on the reverse strand, counting down.
AATACCAAATGAGCTTTTTGTCCATGTCCTGTCCCATCACCTTGGGAATCCTTTATCTGCTTTCTCCAAACTGAAGATGGAATATTCCCAAAAGTTTAGGGATGGCATCTTTTTCTCACTGGTTTTGAGGGAACACACCAACTTCTAAGTGAGGTTTGGCTGATCCAGGTGTGATAACAGTGGGATATTCCTGCTTTTCCCATCCTAAAAGTCCCATGCCAGAGGGTATGGGAATCCCACGCTTTTCCAACAGCTTTTTCCTATCTTTATCTGGGATTTCTTGCGGGATGAGGCTTATTCCCAGCCTAACTTTTTTGACAGACAAGTGAGTTCTGGTAGTTGGGAACTTTTCCTCACCATTCCTTGGCTCATCCTTCTTGGGCATCCAAACTGTCTTTTCTTACTCCCAGGACTTTTTCCTTGGAAAAAACTAGGAATAAGTGCTTCAAAGGAAGAATCATTGATTTTTTCTAATTCATTTTATTATCAGAGATGTGGCAAATGTATGAATGAGGAGAATGGGAGTGAAGACTGCGTGGTACATGTGGGAAAATTGGGATTTTTGCAGGAGAATTGGGGGCATTTCCAGGAGAATTGGGGATTTTGGGAAGCACACACAGCCCTGCAGAGGGCACTCGTGCCTCTCCCATCTCCTCAGTCCACCTTTTTCTGGTTATTGATGGCCTAATTTCGTCTTTATGTGAAAGAAAGCAGATCTGGAGTAATTTGCAGCAATAACCTGCTAATGCCGGGCCAGTATCAAAATTCCCATGTTCATTCCCGGTGGCAGATAAAACACTAATATATAATTATCCTTGCAAATTGGATTGTTTTAAATAACCAAAAGGCTACGGCCGGGGAGAAAACCATCCCATTTCCCTGGAGTTCCTATTGCGGGGTAATTGCTGCGTTCAATCAATTTCCTTGGCATTAGAAATTCCATCACAATCAACATTAAGCTTTATTCATTGTGATGGCAAAGAGCCGGATCATTTCTCCTCTTTTCCTTAACTGGCAAAATTAATCAGGGAAAAGATTTTAAACATTTACCCGTGCGAAGGAGGTCAGCTCTGCCACTATATTGCTCAGCAGATAAGGGGGCTAATAAAAAGAAAATTGAATTACTAATGATCGCCAGGAACAGAGTATATAAAACCTGGCAATCGCCCGGTGCAGGAAAAAAAGGGAATCAATTTTCTCTGGACAAGGTGCGCTCGTTTTTTATTTTGGCTCATATTATCAGCAATTTAATTGGAGAGAGCATAAACAGGAGGAAACAGTTAGGGAATAATGAGGCTGGAGGTGTAAAATCCTGCAGGATAGATGCTGGACACAATTTATTTGGCACAACAGATAATCACTTTAATTGAATCCAAAAGTGCAGCGTTCAGCAGCGCCGGCTCTGCGCCTCGCCCGGGGGGATCATGGAATATTACAAAGAGGCTCCTCCGTGTCTTTTCCACCTCTGTAATGTCCCCTTCCAGGCAGGACTGCTCCGGGATTGCTTAGGCACGGTCACAGCTGGCTGGAAGCAGGAGATGGAGAAAGCAGGAAGGAGATTCTCCAGGGACTTCTCCTTATTTATGTTGTGTTTGTTCCTTAAATAATTCGGTGCCTGCTGGGTTGGATGGGTCCGTGTGAGTCTGGTTGTGTCCTGCTTGAGGTGAACTTGGAATCATGGAATGGTTTGGGTTGGGAGAGACCTCAAGGATCAACTTATTTTGCTGTGTCCTGAGTTCAAAGCCTGGCTCCCTTTTCCTGCTGTGGCCTTCAGGTCTGGGTATTAAAGGAGCTTCTAAGGAGCTTTTGGATTTTTTTCCTGGGAGAGGTGGATGGTTCATCCTGGACTTTAGATCCCAGAATGGTTTGGGTTGGAAGGGACCTTGAAGATCATCCAGTTCCACTCTCGTGCTGTGGGCAGGGACACCTTCCACTACCCCAGGTTGCTCCAAGCCCTGTCCAACCTGGCCTTGGACACTTCCAGGGATCCAGGGGCAGCCACAGCTTCTCTGGAAATTCTATTTCAGTTCCTCACCACCCTCCTAGGGAAGAATTCCTTTCCAATATCCCACTAAAACTTCCCTTCTTCAGCCTTAGTAGATGGGGGATTGTTGCAATTCCTCATCTGTGGCTATGCAACTTCACGGCCAGAGGAGGAGTAATTTGGGAGCACATCCTTGTTGGATTCACTACATCCAACCTGGTTTTGTGTTGCTTCCCTTGAAAATATTCCTTCCCTGCTTATCTTCCCCTTTCTCCTGCTCCAGACTGAGATAAACCAGTGGTTTGTGTCGTCAGCTTCCTGCTTTTCCTGGTGTTGAAACTGCCAAACAGAAGGAATGCTGTTTGTTTTCCCATCTTCCTAAAGAGAAATTCCATAGCATTCAGAAAACCTGCTTCACTCTGCATCTGCAGAAGCTTTTCCAACTCTTTATGCCAGAATCACCCTCCAAAAAATTCCCTAAATCCTCACTTTTCTCTTCCTTGCTCCACAGGATGTGACATGAGGGGTTGGGATGGGCAAGGAATGTTTGCTTGGAAAAACGCTGGAGGCAAAAGTGGCAGGAGCTGCTTTGCATTACTCGGGCGAGTAAAGGGGGTGTAAATGGTGGGGAGCAAGTTATGGGTGGCATCCGAATGCTCAGCTGCTGATAATTTTATCGACACCGGGTGTTTGGATCCCTCTGGCAGCTCTGAAAATCTCAGCCCTGGATTTTATACCCTCTCCTGTTTTTTTTCTTGATGTTTCCAGCGAGTTGATTGCTGGTGGGATGGCAATTGAGGGAATTTTGGAGGTTTTTTTTCTTGTTTTGTGTTTTATTTTATATTTATTTTTCATCTGAGTTGCGTGAGGTTTTGCTGCTCTTCGAGGCGCCGCCTCCGATCGCGTTACGGCTGACTTAAGCTCTTGATCCCTTCCCTCAGGGAAGCCCTTGGATCACACACAGAACTCCTCAGAGTTCATCACATCTTTTTCTTCTCTCCATCATTACTCCCATTTCCCCCAGTTTCTTCCATCTAATCCAAACCTTTCCAAGGTCGCCGCTCTCGGTCGTTCCTCTGTCCCACCTAGGTTTGACCTTGCCTGGAAATCATTCCATTGCCAGCTCTCTCTTCCCTCTGGCTTGTCCTTGGGAGCCAGGGGTGGAGCATGGCTGGTGAGGAGGTGGCTCCTCACTCCTTCAGGAATTGGGAAAAGTTCAAATTCTTGGCTCTTTGCCGGCCCCGGTTACGTCAGCGGTCGTAAGTAACGGTTTTGGGTTTCCGCCTTGACTTGGCATTTCCAGGTGACTCGTCCCGAGCTGCAAGAGGAGCTGCAGGCATGGAGCCAGGATTGGGAATTCTCTTTGCAGGGCCTCCTTTTAAAAATAACAGCCTGCTGGGAGCGAGGGGATGGGCCTTGCTCAAGGAAGTGTTCCCATGTAGACGTTGGATTTGGGATCGGGGAAATCAGCGACTGTTACAGAGGGATCATCTAGAGGGAAATGAGGATCCTGAAGGTGGCAATTCCTGTGTGCCTCTTTCCCTGCAGAATTTGACCTGCACACTCAATTTGTTGTGGAAGCCACATCCCTGGAAGTATTCCAGGCCAGGTTGGAGCAGCCTGGTCCAGTGAGACACGTCCCATGGCAGGGGGGGTGGAAGGAAATGACCTTGAAGGTTCCTTCCCACCCAAACCATTCCATGTTTTCGTGAAAGTCACCTCTCAATTCCTATTTTAGGTAGTTTTACCTCAGTGTTTTTACCGCAGTCCCTATTTTAGAGCCTCTCCTGTGCAGTTCCATCTCTGTTGGATTAGGAAATTCCATTGGTAGCCAGCAGCTCTTTGGGGAATAGTCTGTTTATACACTAATAGCAAAAATACTTGGCTTTGCGGCTGGATGAGATCCTTCCATTGGATCTGACCCTTGATATTTCCAAAACTGTGGGGGGCTTTGTGTAAGACTCCAAACCTTTCAGGGATGGCATGGTGTGGAACTAAAATAGGGGAAAAAATAACAGAGGGGAAAAGAAAATGGGAAACAGAGCAGTAGGTGCTGAACTCCTCATTTGGCCTCCTGGGGCTTGCCTGACCTTAAATATTTCCAGGGATGGAGCATCCACAAATTCTCTGGGCAACCAGGACCTCACCACCCTCACAGGGAAGAATTTCTACCCAATATCCCATCTGAACTTACTCTCAGTTTGAAGCAAATCCCCCCTATCCTGTCACTCCATGCTCTTGGAAACAGGTATTTATCTTGGAAACAGATATTTATTTGTCCATGGTATGCTTTGGCTTGGAAGGGACCTTTAGGAGTCTCCTAATCCAACCAAAAATGAAGCTTTTAAACCAGTTTTGGACCTGCTGCTTGGAATTGGGCAGAATTTCAGGGCTGAGCCCTCTTATCCCTCTGCTTGTCTTTCCTTGGGCTTCGAAATAAAAATAAGGAAAATAAAAGTGGGTGTTTAAGGCACTTAAAAAAAACACCCCACAACTGAAAAATGACAATGAGTCCCTTTTTTTTTTTCCTTCCTTTTGCTATTTTCTCCCACTTAATAAACTGTCTGACAGTATTCCCAGCACAATCACAGTTGGAATTACTGATGCCGGTGTGGATGATCGGAGTATCCTCCACTGCTCTGTCAGGATTCCCAAAATCCCACCCTGGCAGATGCTCAATTCCCTGTAAAACCTGTGTAGGTTTCTCTGTTCTGCTTTCTGCTTTCAGTTCTTTCCCAAATCCCAGTTTACAGCCTTATTTTTAAAATTTTTTTCGTGGAAATCTTCTCATTTGATTTTCCCTGTAATGACTCGGAAGCATCGTAGGGAAATTCCTCTCCCTGGCTGCTGAGCCGAGTTAAGCCCTTCATTCCAGGACTTGCTGGATTGCTCTGTGTGCTCTACAAAGCACTGGAAATGAGTAAAACCCCTTGGAATATGGAACAGATGCCAGAGTGCACCTGGAATAAGGGATTTGTGCTCTCGGCAGCATCTCCCGAGTCCTACAAAACTCTGCTGTTCCAGCAGCTTTGCCAGAGTTTCTGCTTCAGCCTGAGGGATGGGGAAATGCCTCGACTTCGCTTGTCAATGGGAATTTTGCTGTCATCCCTCAGGAAATTTGAGTTCAAGGAACGTTTCCTCCTCCCCTGTGCCTCTGGATAATCCCCACGCCTGAGGTTTTCGGGGGGCTGTTTCTATTTTGGATTGTTGGAAGCGGTGTCAGGTGGGCATATTGTGTGGATATGTGGACGGGATCGGCTCCAAAGCTGATCCCACATGTTATCAGCCCTTAAGCTGCCCTCGGGGGCTCTCCATTGGAAAAGGGCACAGGAATTCTTGGAGATTTAGTGTGGGCTGTAAACTTCAGTGCTGGTTGCGATGGGAAACTCCGTGTTGTTCTTCACAGCACCAGCAAATATCCTGGGACATCTTGTCCTTGGATAGGGCAGAGAGAGCCCAGGGAAGGGTAAGTGGGTGAGATGTGCCATCAAACTTTGTTTTTTTTCCCATGGAATCACAGAATGGTTTGGGAAGGGTCTTAAATATCATCCAGTTCCAATCCCCTGCTATAGGCAGAGACATCTTCCTCTATCCCAGGTTTCTCCAAGCCCTGTCCAACCTGTCCTTGGACACTTCTGGGGATGGAGCAGCCAAAGCTACTCTGGGAATTCCATTCCAGCCCCTCACCACCTTCACAGGGAAGAATTTCTTCCCAATATCCCAACTCTCTCTGCCCTCTGGCAGTGGCAAGCCATTTCTGTGTCCTGGCACTTCATCCCTTATCCCAAGTCCCTCTCCAGCTCTCCTGGAGCCCCTTAGGCACTGGAAGGGGCTCCAAAGTCTCCCCAGAGCCTTTTCTTCTCTGGTCTGCACATTCCCAGCTCTCCCAGCCTGGCTCCAGAGCAGAGGGGCTCCAGCTCTTGGATCATCTCGGTGGCCTCCTCTGGATTTTCTCCAGCAGTTCCATGTCCTCCTGATGTTAGATCCCAGACCTGGATGCAGAATTCAGGTGGGGTCTCACCTGAGTGGGGCAGAGGGGCAGAATTCCTGGAATTCCCCCTCTCCTGCTGCCCACGCTGTGGGATGAGCCCTGGATATGGGGGATTTCTTGGATGTGAGCACACATGGATGGGGCATGTCCAGTTTTTCATCCAGCAACACCCCCAAGTCCTCCTTGGAGCTACTCCCAATCCATTCTTTATCCAGCTTTGGGGTGGCAAAATGTGCTTGAATCTCAAGGCTCAGGTGGATCAGTGTCAAATGCTCATTCTGGGATTAAAAAAAGCAGGGAATTCTTTCCTTTCGAAGAAGAGCCCAACCTGCCACCCAAATAATGTTTGTTCCTGGCTGGGTCGAGGTGTTTGCAGTGATTGGTGACCTTAATTTAGCAGCGATGACTTCCAAATGCTTTCCCTGTTATCAGGAATCCAGGAGTGGAGCCATCCCTTATCAAGAAGCAAATCAAAAGGGAATTTGATGGGGTGAAACGAGTCCATCAGAGATCCCGCTCTGTTTTTAAAACAAGATTTACTCTGCTCTCTCCGCATTAACTGGGGCATTTTACGGTGCTCCCCTTTCCGTGAGCTTCCGTGATCCATCATTTTCCAGCTCGCCTGCCGGAGTGGCTGTTAGATTTTACTACAGCAAACACTGTAAAAGGGCATTAGAGCAGTTAAATCTGGAGTCTTGCTTCCATAAGGAAAAAGAAAATGCTGAATTAGGCACCAGAAAAGGCAACCACAGCGATACTTTAATCTTGCATAAATTATCAGAAGAGTCAGAGGCGAGTGATTTTATGTATTGTTGGAGCTGTGCTAATTAATTATTCTGGAATAATTGATGTTTAGAAGCACCAAAGTTGGGTCCTTTCCTGGCTTAATGGACTTTCAATATGGCAGCTGGATTTTTATTTCTTTCTTAATTTTAACCCTCCCTTCCACAGGGTTAATGAAGTTGCTTTCCTAAATATGAAGAGTCTAAATAATAATTAATCAAGGAAATATCACTCCACAAATTGCAGGTCTAAGTCCGTGGTGGTTCTGGAGACATTCCTGACATCCAGGGGAAGTTGAGTCCTGAGAGGGAATATTTGAAGGATGAAATGCCCTAAAGAAATGTATAAATGTAGATAAGCTGAAGAAGGGTATGGTTAGATGGGATATTGGGAAGGAATCCTTCCCTGGGAGGGTGGTGAGGAGCTGGAGTGGAATTCCCAGAGAAGCTGTGGCTGCCCCTGGATCCCTGTAAGTGTCCAAGGCCAGGTTGGATTTGGCTTGGAGCAACCTGGGATAGTGGAAGGTGTCCCTGCCCATGGCATGGGGGTGGAACTGTATGCTTCTTTCCAGCCCAAACCATTCCATGATTCCCTTTGATAGGAAAAGATGGCCTTCCTTGGATTGCTGGAGTTTTATAAAGTTTCTCATCAATTTCTTCATCTCTTTCTGGAGAGTTTGGATTCATTGTTTCCAAAGAATTTCAGATCCTGGTAAACTCAGAGCCCTCAAATAGTGCTTAGGAATCACAGAATTCCAGCTGGTATTAACCTTCTTTGTGGCACTGGTGGGGCCATGCTGGTAACCAGTGGCTGCTTTGGGCCGTCCCAGTTCAAGAAGGATACAAAGAGATGATTCCAGTGGATCTTGGGATTACCTATGGAATGTGACAAGGGGTGGAGTGACAGGACAAGGGGGAATGGCTTCCCACTGCCAGAGGGTGGGGTTAGATGGGATATTGGGAAGAAATTCTTCCCTGGGAGGGTGGTGAAGGGCTGGAATGGAATTCCCAGGGCAGCTGTGGCTGCCCCATCCCTGGAACTGTCCAAGACCAGGTTGGACAGGGCTTGGAGCAACCTTCGATAGTGGAAGGTGTCCCTGCCCATGGCAGGGAGTTGGAATGTGGTGATCTTTAAGGTCCTTTCCAGCCCAAACCATTCTAAGATTTCATGATCACAATCCCAGAGGGGATCCTGCCCCTTCCTGCTGCCTCTGGACATGGAGGAATCAGCCATAAAATCCACTCAGGCAGATTGGACTTTGCAGTTTCTTTCCAGAGCTTGGGAATCATCTGCATGATTGGATTTTGTAGCACAGCCATCCCCTCCCCAGTTTTTTGGGATCAGGGAAGATGGGGCCTACAAAGGACAGGTGAGGACCGGGCACAAAGTGAACAAACACTTGTCAAGCCGAAGGGGTTTAGGAAAACCAGGACATACAATGCTGGTAAAGTGATCCCTGCTCCTGAGCAATTCCAGCCCCCGGAGCGGGGGGATGCCCAGCCCCAGCGACTCTCCCACTGTCACCACTCTCCTTGTGGGGCTGGGCAGGGCGTGGGTGACAGACATTCCATGGCCTGGACACAACGTGGGGAAAGCAGCTTTGTGGAAAAGCATCCTAAACTTGATATCCTTGTTTATCTCTTCCCAGGCATTGCCTGGCCCCTCGAGATAAACAGGTGCCAGTGCTTGCGATTCCCAACAGCCGCTCCGCTGCGGAATAATTCCAAAAGGAGGTTGTGTTTATGTGGGGAGTTATTCCTGCCTCCCTTCAGGGCTGGAGCATCCCTGTGGCAAATGGGCTGGGAGTGGACACAGGCCCAGGACCTGGAGTTGCTCCAGCCTGGCCTTGGACACTTCCAGGGATGGGGCAGCCACAGCTTCTCTGGGAATCCTGTGCTAGGGCCTCACCACCCTCCCAGGGAAGGATTTCTTCCCAATATCCCATCTAACGCTGCCTTCTGGCAGTGGGAAGCCATTCCCTTTGTCCTGGCATTCTATCCTTTATGCAAAGTCCCTCTCCATCTTTTTTTGGAGTCCCTTTAGGCACTGGAAGGGGCTCTGAGGTCTCCCTGGAGTCTTCCCTTTTCTCCCAGCCTGTCTCCAGCCCCTGGAGCATCTCCTTGGCTTCATTTGCTTCTCTCACTTTCTGGACACATCCGAGATATTCCAGCGCCTTGGACTCACCAATAACTTAAACCCAGGATCCCGTGCCTGGATTTTTTTCCTTTATTTCCCTTTTTCTCCTCTCTCCCTGCCTAGTGGGATCCCTGCTCCTTCTCCCTGCTCCAGCCCAGCTCTCACGTGCCTTGGCTTAGCACAGGGAATCCTCAGCTCCTCTCCTGGGTGCTCCCAGCATTGCTGTCATTCCCTGAGAGAGCACTGTGCCCTGCTTCAGGGCTGTTTAGTGTCTCGACTTAGAGACATTCCTGAACGGAACGTCCTTAATTCCCACACAGATGCTGTGGGAACAGCATCAAGCCCTGCAATAAAATGTAGTGAAGAATTCCAGAGTGAAATTGAGATGGGAAACCTCTGCTGCTGCCAGGCTGGAAATCTCCAGCCTGGGGTTTCCCTGGGCTTTTTAATGGAAGCAGGAGCTCGTTTTATGTTGGTTCATGTCATGGACCCTGAAGTGAAGCTGGGATCAGTTCTGGAATTCTGGGATCAGTTCTGGCCCCTCATAACAAGAAAGACATTGAGGGATTGGATCATATGCAGGGAAGGGGACAGAGCTTGAGAAGTATCTGGAGCAACCAGGAGGAGCTGAGGGAGCTGGGAAAGGGGCTCAGCTTGGAGAAAAGGAGGCTCAGAGGGACCTTTTCACTCTCCACAACTCCCTGAGGATGGAATCAGGTGGCAGTCAAGCTCTGCTTCCAGGGAATAAGGGACAAAACCAGAGGAAATGGCCTCAAGTTGTGCCAGGGGAGCTTTAGTTTGGATATTGGGAAAATGTTTTTCATGGAAAGGATTGTAAAGCATTGGAATGGGCTGCTTCTGGGAGTGGGGGAGTCACATCCCTGGAAGTGTCCAAAAATGTGTGGATGTGTGGATTTAGCACTTGAGGACAGGGATTAGTGGTGGACATGGTGGTGGTGCTGGGTTGAGGTTTGGACTCGATGATCTTGGGTCTCTTTTCCGGCTTTCAATTCCATGATTCCAGACTTTGCTCTCTGTTACTCCTCTTGTTCTTGCTCTCTGCCTCAACCCTGTGCCTGATAGCAATGGTTGGGAATTTGGACATGGAATTTGATTTCTTTTTTGGAGTATCCCAGAATCAGAGAATGGTGTGAACTGGGAGGGACCTTGAAGACCATCCAATCCAACCCCCTGCCGTGGCCAGGGACACCTTCCCTCATCCCAGGATGCTCCAAGCCCCATCCAGCCTGGCCTTGGACACTTCCAGGGATGAGGCAGCCACAGCTTCTCTGGGAATTTCATCCCAGCTCATCACCACCCTCCTAGGGAATAATTCCTTCACAATATTCCATTTATCCCAGCCCTGTGGCAGTGGGAAGCCATTCCCTGTGTCGTATCCCTCCACTCCTTACCAGAAGTCCCTCTCCAGCTTTCTTGGAGCCCCTTTAGGCACTGGAAGGAGTAATTGAGATTTATTCCTGTTATTTTTTTTTTATTTCATTCCTTAACGCATTCCCAGATTTTTCTGAATTTCTGGTAACATATGGAAAGAAACATCAATTCCAATTTTTTTTTTGCCCTGTTACTCCATCCCCACAATTCCCAGCCAGTTTTCCCTTTCAACTGAAAGAACATTTTCCTCTTCGTTGCATTTCCATTAATGGATTCTCACCATGGATCCACTTCCCATTTCGTGTCAGTCACTGCCTGTTCCATAGGGCACATTCCACACTAAGTGGTGTTGGAAAAGACTTTCCCTTCCCATTCCATCCTCTTAAAACCCAATCCTGGACATCACAGCAGCCACTTCGGGTGTGCTGACGCTTCCTTTGTCCTGTCCTCTCTTCCCAGGGATCTTAGTGCACATTCCAGGCTGCCTCATTCCCTAATGCTTTGCTTTTCCTCCTTTAAATATTCATGGGAGCAGAGTGGCTGGGCTACTTAATGGAGCAGCATTATCCTTGGAATTCAAAGCAGGAGTGCCCTTGTTGTCAAAGTTGTTAAAAACTTTTCCCAAATCTTGAAGCCTCTAGGATTGAGATATTTTCCCAATTTTTAAGTTTAAATGAATTCTGGAGTTGCTGGTTGCAGATGTGCTATGTAAGGAGAAGGAGAAATTCCGTAAACTTCCAGTTTCTCACTAGATGAGGATGTTTTATCCTATGAAAAGGATCACTGACATTCCTGAGGGATTTTTTAGTTCGTGACTTTTCCTGTAAAACCTGGATAAGAAGTACTCAGAAGGAATTTAGAATCACAGAGTCATTGAATGGTTTGGGTTGGAAGGGACTTTAAACATCATGGAATTCCAACCCCTGCCATGGACAGGGACACCTTCCACTATCCCAGGTTGCTCTGAGCCTCATCCAGCCTGGAATTTGGGCTCGAGTCAGGATTTGCAGTTCCAGATGCTCTTGAATATCCCGTGGATTACTGAAGTGTAAAATAAAGGAATGTCAGAAATTTGTCAGGGAATGGTTTTTCCCTTCCAGCTCTGCTAACCAGTCAGCTCCCAGTTCATTCAGGTCACTGGTGGGATAAGGGCTGGAAGTCTGACTCTTCTGCTGTTTCAATATTCCATATATTTAGGAGATGGTTCCTGACACATGGCCTGGAGAGAATAATTGGATGTGGCAGCTGAGTGAAAAAGGCTGGATGGGATTTTTCCTTCCAGTGCATGCAGATGGATGAAGTTCAGGATTATTTGTTTTATTTTTATTTATGGAAAACAAAAGATAAACAAAACAAATTCCCGCAAAACCGTCAACAAAACTTTTTATGTTCAAATCAACTGGGATCAAATGGGGATTCAGCCAAGACAGTGGGAGACAGGAGGGATTTCTTTTCCCAGTTCTGGAATTTCTGGTGGCCTAAAAAGAGGTTTAGCATTTGGAAATACTCTTAAATTGGAATACCAGCAATCCCTGGAATTACCGGGAATGTCCTTCAAATCCATTTGAGTTGATTAAAACCAGAGAGTCTTTACTGTTGCTGGACCTCTGTAACCTTGGGATAAATTATTTTACTGCTATTCCTGGGTTTTCCTGCCGTGAAGATGGGAGCAGATCTAGGAAAAAGAGATCTGTGAGATCTGGGAAAAAAAACATCAGGCAGATCCCAGCACTGATCCAGCACCAGTCCATGTTCCCAAGTTCCACATCCACCCATTTTTTGAACCCTTCCAGTGATTGTTATTCCACCACTGCCCTGGGAATGCCATGCCAGGGCTTGTCAACTCTTTACATGGAGAAATTTTTCCCTGATATCCAAGTTGGTCCTCCCCTGGTGCAACTTGAGGCTGTTCCCTCTCATCCTTTTTACCAGGAGCAAATCCTGACTCCCAGCTGGCTTCACCCTCCTACCAGGGAATTGCAGAGTGAGAAGGTCCTTCCAGAGCCTCATTTTCTCCAGGCTGAGCCCCTTTCCCAGCTCCCTCAGCCTCTCCTGGTGCTCCAGACCCTTCCCAGCTCCATTCCCTTCTCTTGGACTCACTGACCTTAGAGGTCTTTTCCAACTTAACCAATTCCATGAAAAGGAGGGACTCAGGATCAGTGCTGGGAGGAGCTGGATCAGTGAGAAAGATGCTGAGGATATTTTGTGAGCAGGATTTTAAGGAGTGAGAGGAAACCTGGAGTTTCCACCCTTCTCCCTCAGGAATGACGGAGGGATGCAGGTGGAAGGGAAAAGCATCAAAGCCTGGCTTGTTTTTCCTCCCCTCCAGTTTTCTCTGAGTTTGGAAAGTTTATTTCCGAGGGAGAAAAGCGGAGCAGCTTTTTTCCATCCTGGAGTGGTGTTAATTGGTTTTTGTTTGAAATATTTACGGGATGGGAACATCAGGGATGAGCTGCTCTCCCTGTAAGTGGCCTTGACAGGTGACATTCCCTGGCAGCTCCAAGTCCCCACGGTGCAATCCGGTGGATTTGAGAAGTGCTGACTCTCCAAATAAACTAGGTTTATGGATCGGCGTCAGTCTTGTCCTAAATCTTCTTTTCTTCTAGATTTCATGGGAATGTTTCGTGTGGACTGGTCGTGGTTTGGGATCGTTGGAAGTTTTTGTGTTGAGGTTGATTTGTCTAAAATATGGTGCTAAAATCATAGAATTTAGAGAAAGGTTTTAATCAGGGAAGTCGAATCTGAGGATTGGTGGGATCTGACTATCCCAGCATGAGAAGAAGGTGTGGTTTTAGGGATTGGAATGTGTTCAGAATGTGTGGTGGCCCTGGAAACAGCTGGGAAGTACCAGAGGACCACAGTGAGCCGGAGCTGCATCTGTGGCAGTAAATCTGCACCTAGAAATGTGGGAATCTGTTAGAAAAGGGTGTTAAAGGAATCTGTGCTCTATAATTTTATCTTTTTTGGTCTTTTCCAGGCCAGGTTGGACAGGACTTGGAGCAACCTGGGATAGTGGAAGGTGTCCGTGCCCATAGCACAGGACTTGGAATGTGATGGTCTTGGGGCTGCTTTCCAACCCAAAACCATTCCATGATTCTGTGAATTTTTTTATTTTTATTTTTTTCTGTGGAACATTTTTGTCCTGGAGTCTCCAAAGGAAGTGTGTCCCTTCTGCAGAGGAAGTGTGTCCCTTTTCCCAGAAATCTGAAAATTGAGGGGCTTGGGTGGAGGGATCCTTGAAGCAAACTTCCCTGCATGTCCACTGGGATATTTCTTTCCTGTGCTCTTGTGCCGCCCATGTTGTTTCATGCCCTGGGAAGCTGCTGTGTGTATCCAGCACGTTCCTCTGGAATGTGGTAACCCCATTCCTTGGGAATACAATTTGAGCTATGACATAATCCCTGGAGCAAGTGAGGAGCCATTAGCAGCTTCTTCCTTACGGCAGTTGGTGGAGCAGAGCTGTGCCTTGGGATTCTGCTCATTCCTGGGTATTTTCTCAGGCTCCAAACTCCGACAGGTGGCAGCTGGGAATGACTGGGCAGGGAATTCTGTTTTAAATCATTCAGCACCTTGAAATGGCTTCCCCTGTTTGTCTGAATTATAGTGTTGATCTCCAGTATTCCTTAGGAATATGCCCTTAATCGGCTCCATGCAATGGGAGAATCCCATCCCAGAGTGTGATGTTACTTGTATCCCATCTGCTATCCAAAGGATCCCATCTTGGGAAAGGGAAATTTGGGATAAATGAGAAGGAAAAGGAGCTTGAGGTGGTCCCAGCTTGGATTACGGCTGGGTCACAAGTGCTGGAAAACATTTACAGAGGAGATCTGGGACCATGTGGATGTGCTGCATGGATTCAGCGCATTCCAGGGCCCATTTTCCAAGTTGACACATCCTACAATCCTTCAAACCTGTTGGGATGTGGATGTGATCCATGGATGAACATCTCCTCTCTCTGCCCAGCTTTTCCTTTGAAAATTTGGGGTAGAAATTAAATAATTAGGGATGTTAACGAGGGATCTTTGGAGTACTTTATGCAAAGAGCTGCTGGTGTGGGAGTGGAAAAAAAGGACTGGAAGGAGCAACGCTGGCATTCCCTTTTTTAACTGGGAATTAGGGAATTGTTGGATTGATGTGGCCAAAATGCTGCTTTTCCCAGCTGTCCCTGCTGCCAGTCAGTCTCTTTCCTGGGATTCTTTCTGAATTTCCATGTCTGGAAGCCAATACACACTTAAATTCCATGGGAATCTGTGCTCAATCCTCCATCATCCCATTCGTGGGGGATTTTTGGTTGCTTCTTCCTCAGCTCCAGAGAAAGGGACAAGATGAGGTGGTGGTTTGGAAGTCTATCCCTAAAATTCTTGGATGTTGAGTCCTGAGAGAAGGGGAATTGCATGTGGGAAGTAAAAAGCGAGAGAGAAAAATGAGATACCCACCTGTGAGATGTTCCTGGTGTACTGGTCATGGAGCATCACTTGGAGCTGGCATGGAAAACAAGAGTTGGGAAGCAGCAGCATCTCCACAATTCTCCCTCCTTGCTATCTCCAGGAGCTCCTTCCATGGGTGAAAGGAGAGGGAATGAATTAAAAATTCCATAATTAGCACAGCCAGGGCTCTGCTCCAAGCTGCATTAATTAGCTATCCCAACAATTATGGCTTTGTTAGGAAAAATCAACTCATTCAAGCTCTTTGTTTCGGATTTGTTTGGCACCTCCTGGGATGGGATCCCAGACAATGACTGTGGGATGCTGAGCAGCTGCCAATGGAGTGATCCCATTAAAATATGGAGATCTGATGTCTGGTTCAATTCCTGCTCCAAAGACTATCCTGGGAAGTAATTTTGCTGCTCCCAAGAGCATCTCCAGCTCCAGTGTCATGTTGTCACCCCTTGGAATAGGCTGGGTTAGGGCTGTTGTTATTTAAAGAGAAATATTAATGGAGCATTTCCTTTTAGTCCCATAGCTCTTCCTTATTTTCCCTCCTGTGAACCTGCTTTTCCTTCTGCTCTTCCTTGCAGCATTCCCTGCTGGATTTCAGTGCAGGAGCAAGAAATTCACCCCTCTAAAATGCACTTTATTATCTTTATTTACTCTCAGATTCTGGGTCACTGCTCCCTTCCCTCCCTGACACTTCCCGGAGACAAATAAATCCTAATGTTGTTCATCAGCTCTTGGGAATTGTTGGAAGTGCTCCAAGTATTTTACACCTGTAATGGAAAAATAATAAGTGCTGCTCTCCTGGGTTTTTGTGGGATTTCAGGGAATTTTTTTGCAGTGGAGGAGAAGAGGCTGAAGAAGTGATTCCTGTGATTCCTTGGAATGCTGCTGATTGCATTGCAGCCAAACTTTGACATTGGGAATATTCAGCATTTGTGGGAATATTTGTGTCTGGATTTGGTTCTGTGAGCAAGACTCCTGTGAATAATTGTCCTGATTTAGTAAAATTTAGGATTTATTTCCGAGTGGCAGTTTGGCAATCCAGGAAAATAAAGCCCTTCCTCATCCCTGGGGTGGGCAGAGGATAGTTTGGGAATTTTGAAGGTCATCCACTTCTAACCCCTGCCTTGGGCAGGGACACCTTCCACTACCCCAGGTTGCTCCAGGCCCTATCCATCCTGGCCTTGGACATTTCCAGGGTTCCAGTGTCAGCCACAGCTTCTCTGGGAATTCCATTCCAACTCCTCACTACCTTCACAAGGAAGAATTCCTTCCCAAATCCCATCTACCCCTGCCCTTTGGCAGTGGGAAACGACTCCCTGTGTCCTGTCACTCCATCCCTTGTCCCAGCTCTCCTGGAAGGTGCTCCAAGGTCTCCCTGGAGGCTTTTCTTTTCCAGGCTGGATGTTCCCAACTTTCTCAGCCTGGCTTCAGAGCAGAGGGGCTCCAGCCCTTGGAGCATCTCCGTGGCCTTCTCTGGATCTGCTCCAGGATACCCATGGATTGGGATGGAGCTGGAATTAGAATCAAGGTTATGACCCCACATCCCATGGTCCTGGGAGGTCCTTGGGCTCACTGGGTCATGTAAGGGCTGGAATAATCCACCTCCATGGCTGTGATGCTCCGGGATATTCTTCCATCCAGTTTTTCCACGTAACAGGAATATTTGCAGGTATGAAGTGCCAGAGTGCAGGTGCAGGAAAGTGTAGGAGAGGAAAGATCTTTCTCTTTCCTCTAGGATTACCTAGAGGAGATGGAATTCCTGCTAATTAAGACTTATTTCCCACCTATGCTATTCCATATATTATTATTTTCCAATGGAGGAAAATTAGTGGAATTTTTCTGTAGCCACGAACAGAAAAGAACATTCCAAGAGCATCCCATGGGTTTTTGAGGTGACTTATGGTTCTTATTCCTTTGAGTGACATTTTTACATCTCCAGAGATTGTTTCATCCCTCAACTCCAGAATCAGCCCATGGAAAAGGAACAAGGAATGGCCTGAACTGCTCTTTTCCAGGGCTGTGCCTTGGGTTTGACTCCTGGAAGTTGGTTTCAGCAGGCTGAGGAAATATTCCCACTGAAATCCTTAATGAAAACACCTGTTCTGAGTCATCAGCTTTTCCCTTTTCCATCTCTTGTGTCCATATATAACAGTGGGAGTGATGAAAATTCCCAATTAGCTGCCTGTGAGAAAACAAGGGAATGCCAGCTGTGAGCAAGCCACTTCTCCCTCCCTAGGGACAGAGTAACCTTATCCCATTCCCAACTTTCCTCCCAATACTCCCAAGCAGGGGGATCACTTGTGTGGGGGAGAACAGGGACATGAGGAAAAGGGGAAAACTGGGAACAAGAGGAACTCCAACCACGGGTTTGTCCTGGTGTGCTGGATCTATCTTTACCCTCCTTGGCTCGGGATAGCGCTTGGATTTGTCGAGTCCCTACGGAAACATCCAGCTTGGCATCCAGCTCACGCCAGGAACGTCGGCCTTGGCTCGGCCTCCGCTCCGCAGCCTCGGGAAGCTCCTCGCTCCTTTCACAGGTGCCTTTCCAATTTTAAGATTCGGTTTGGATGCGTCGAATTGATGGAATTCGTCATGGAAAGCTCCGGGCAAGATGTGATTCCCGTAAATTAAAAAAGCATCCTGAGCTGGAGAGGGTTGGAGATCAGGGGCTCTTGAGGCCAGCAGGGAATCGTGTGGGATTCGATTCCTGACACCTCCTGGGGTAATTTTTGCAGATGATCTCATCCCGATCCTGTTGTTGATTTGCCATTTGGCTCATCTGATTCCCTCTTCCCTCATCTGTCATTCCATGAGGGCTGGGAAGGAGTTGAGGAGGTGATGGAGGATGGATGTTGTTGCTGTGCTCCCTTCTCCTTTTCCTGGGATAAAATCCCTGCTTGCTGTCAGCACGGAGGCCCTCGCCTTCCTAATATCCTGGAATAGTTTGGGTTGGAAAGGACCTTAAAGCTCATCCAGTTCCACCCCCTACCATGGGCAGGGACACATTCCACTATCCCAGGTTGCTCCAAGCCCCATCCAACCTGGCCTGGAAAATTCCAGGGATGGGGATTCCACAGCTTCTCGAGGTTCCTGCGTGTCTCTCTCAAAAAGCAGAGCTGGTGGTGGGGAAGATCCTTGGAAGTTGTGTCAGCATTGGGTCCAATCCCAGAGTTCCTTTTTCCTTTCTTCACCTTGAATGCAGTGTCAGGACACAGGGAATGGCTTCCCACTGCCAGAAGGCAGGGTTAGATGGGATATTAGGAAGGAATTCCTCCCTGGGAGGCTGGTGAGGGGCTGGAATGGAATTCCCAGAGAAGCTGTGGCTGCCCCTGGATCCCTGGAAGTATCCAAGGCCAGGTTGGACATGACTTGGAGCAACCTGGGGTAGTGCAAGGTGTCCCTGCCCCTGGCAGGGGGGGTTGGAATTCCATGATCTTGAAGGTCCTTTCAAACCCAAACCATTCCATAATCCTATAATTTGGAGTCTGGATATTCCAGTCTGGCTCTGGTACCACCTTGCTCCCTGCAGTGCCAGGAACTTCCCAGGTTCCACTTCCCAAAGGTGTTATTCCATACACACCTGCATCTGAAAGTCCCCTTTCCTTTCCATTTTTTTTTTTCCCCTTGGACCTTTCCCAAATCTCCCAAACAAATGGGAAACTCCCTGTCAGAATCCACAGCTGTCCCTGGGCTCAGGCTGGTGGTGAAACAAGTGGGATGGGGTGGGGTTTATTTTCCCTCCCCTTTTCCTGCTGGGAATGCCACAGGGCTGGATAATTCCAGGTGTCTGATTAGCCACGCTTAATTAAGAGCCAGGGATCTTGGAACGAGCCTGATGGACTCAGCTGAAGGAAGCCTGGAGGGAAAGCTCAGCTCGTTCCCTGTGGGAATGTCAGCTCCAGGCTGCCCAGTCCTTTCAGATTGCTGTGTCCTCATCTTCCCAATTCCATGGTTTTCTTGGAACAACCAGTTGGGAAATGTTTCCTGAGAGCTTGGGGAAGTATCAGAGTTGTTGCTGACAGTGGAGCAGGACATTCCTCTGCCCCATGGAAAGCATGGTTTGGGGTTTGGGATTTGGGATAAACCAGGGCTGCTGGCTGTGCAAAATCAGGGATTTTTTGGCTCCTTAAATTCCACCAGGAAAACACTTTCCCCCCTCACCCCAGATAATTCACTTAAAGAGGTGCAAACATCCCCCTCCTCTGTGCATGCACCTCCAGCTCTATCCCATGGTTGGATATTCCCTTTCCATCCCTTTCCTGGGATGGATACTTCACCTTGGCAGCTCCCTGAGGCTGGAGCAGCTTTTTCCTTGTATTTCTGCGCCTCATTGATTCCCATCTGTTCCCACTCTCCGGCTTCAAACCTATTCCTTTTGGCTTTTCCCTGTTTTTTCTCCTTCCACTTTCCCATTTAATCATAGCCGTGTTGTTGGACTCAGCATTTTCCCAGTGCTGAAATGAGGGAAGAGATTTGGGAATGGGAGATGGGTTGGTGAATAAACCCCCCTGAGGCTTTGAGCAAGACCACATCCCATAGGGATCCTTTTGGGATGATTTTTAGGAATAACTGGACTCAGCCCAGCACCAGCTTCTCTGGAGAGCTTAAGTCCATGTGTGTCACTCCAGCAAAACAAGAAGGAATCTTTTCCCTGTATTCCTTGGTTTGGGATAGATTTTTGTTCCCCGTATTCCTTGGTTTGGGGTTTAATTGCACCAATTTCCCGGCTGGAAAGGAGAATTTGGAGGAATATGATTTGGAGCCTGTACTGCAAAGTTTAAAATTTCTGGATGCATTTCTCCCTTTCTTTTCCAATTCTTCACAAAGCATATTCAGCCACAGGTATGGAAATCTATGGGAAGAAATTGATTTTTCCTTCTATATTTTTCCTGTTGGGATAGAGAAAAGCAGGATCTGACACCAGGACCTACTGTGATACCCTCTAGGGGGCATGATGCCTCCGCTGTTTTTCTGGAGAAAGGTTTTTTTTTCCATAGGGAAAAACGAACTGAGAGTTACAAGAAGCAGCAAAATATCCGTGTGTTCAGCAGGAATTGTAGCCGGGCCGGAGCTGCTTGGAATTTCCCCGGCAGTGGTGCCCTGCCTTTATTTTTGTGGGACTTTCAGGATAAATTTGGGTTTAATCCGTAAGTCTGCCCTTCTATCCCGAATGAAGTGAGGTGTATCCCGGCTCCTCTTTAGTTAAACCCTCTGGGGTGTCCATGCATCCTGGATAATTTGGGATATCCTAGATAACCTGTGAGGTGCAAGAATTGAATTTAAACACCGTGTTGGTTTTTTTAACTCCTTCATTCCCGGTATTCCTGAACTATTGCGAGTGAGAGCGGAATAAGACGCTGAGAAAATTATGCTCTGTTAAAAATCCCTTTGGGAGTAAATCCTGTTTTCCAGTGCTCCTGTAATTACCTTTTCCCACTCTGTGTGGGATTCCTGCCTTAGGGACAGAGCTGGGGTTGCTTTTGTGCTGCCTCTGGGATGTTTCCCACATAGAGCCGATTCCTGTCTCCTTAATTGATTCCCAAGAACGGTGAGTTGACCAGGAATTTTTTATTGGATCAGATTATTTTATTTCCCTGCCCTCCCAAAACTTTCGCCCTGTCCTTAACCAAAATTAATTAATTAACTGCTGCTTTGATTGCTCCACAAGGAGAGGGAATGGGGTGGCATCACCTCCAGACCCTGTGGAGCAGAACAACAGTGGGAAAGGCTCCATCGGGAAATCAAATCCGTCTTTTCCAATCGGTCACTGCCAACCTGAATTGCCTTGGATTTTATAGCAAAAAGCTTTGTGCTAGAGTGACCAAATTAAGAAGTGAGGGGATTCCTGTAAAGGATAAAAATGTGATGTGCATCCCTGGCTTTTCACGGACAAAAATTTGGGATTTTAAAAAATCCCAAACCAGCTTCAATTAGAATTTGAGTAAATGGGAATATAAAATTCCTTTTGCAGAATAAAAAAGCAAGCTCCAAACCCTCGTTTTTCCATGAAATATCCTCTGGCTGGGAATTTTTTTTTTTCCTTTTTACCCTTTTTTATACATATCCAGGAGGATTTTGTTCCAGAGAGGGGAATGTTGAGACACAATGTCCATGCTGGAACTCCGCTCCAGCCTGATCCTGCTGCATCTGCTTCCCTCTGCCTCATCCTTCTCCACTTTTCCTGCTGAGTCAGGATTTTTCCGGCTCGTAATCATTCCAGCAGATGGTGGGATAAAGGGATGCTGACCAGGAAATTACCTGGGAGCCAGGAACAGCAGCACCTTATTGTCACAGAGTGCCAAAAATTCGTTTTCAGCACGGCTTGGCTTGTCCAGGGAGGGCACAGATTTATGGAAAAGAGTGGGAAAAACTCTCCAGCTCTTTTCTGAGAATCAGGATAAGTTTTTTTGGTTTTTTGTTAGTTTTTTTTTTGTTTGTTTGTGTGCTTTTTTTTTTTTTNTTGTTTTTTTTTTTTTTTTTTTTTTTTTTTTTTTTTTTTTTGGGAAAAGGCTGAATTGGTGATTTAAACCTGCTCTGGTGGTGATTTAAGGTGGGGTTTGGGAAGAGTGGGATCTCCAGGAGATTCCCATAAAAGCAGGGCAGACCCTTTGGGATATATGTCCTGCCGGGAAAACTGGATTCTCCCATGTTTTGGGGCTCCTGGAGTTTGATTTAGGGGAATTGGACTTCTAGGAGATTCCTGGAAAAGCAGACAGTGCCTTTGGGATGTGTTGTCCAGCCAGGAAAACAGGGCTGTCCTTGGATTCAGGCATTTGGTGTAGAACGGGATCTCCAGGAGATTCCCAGAGGAGTAGGGCAGACCCTTTGGGATGTGCTGTCCTTCCAGGGAGCGCATTTCTCCCAAGATTTCACCACCCAGAAAGAGGGAAGTGGAAAACCACATAACTCCATAGGATGGATCCCTCCCTTCTTCCCTGTGCCCCTTTTTAAGGAATATCAGCGGGGTAGATGCTGCTTTGGGAATACAAAGCTCGGCTCCCGTTTTTCCCTGGAGCTCAGGAAGTACCCGGTAAATCAGACACTCCCGGCTCACTCCATCCAGTAATGAAGTGGGAATGAACTCTGGAAAAGGGAAGGGGGGGATGAACTCCCCGGAGATTGATGGGATGTGCTGACGTCGGGGCCCAAACACGACTATCTCACTTTTCCAAGCAATCCATCTGGAGCTTCGGTGATCTGTCATCCCGGTGAGCCGGGAAATTCGTTAGGAGACTTGGAAAAGAGCTCCCACCTTTGCGGTTTTTCCGGCCGCTCGATCCCTCCTTTCGGGTAAGAGTTGAGCAGGGGATGCAAAGGAATATTGGGAGCTTTTTCCTGGAATTCTTCAGGGTGTTAATTTGATGGCACAGGAGTTTAAATATGCTTTAACACTTGGATTAATCACTGATATTTGGTTTATTAAAAATTGGTTTATTCTGGATTCTTTTTTTTAAAGTAGGGCCAGAATGGAGAATGGGAAGGAGACTCTTTAGGATTTAGGGCAGTCAAGGAAATGTTAAAGCAGCTTTGGAAGGGAAAATAAAGGTAGTTTGGGAAATTTTTTTTGAGTTTTATCCTTGGTTGATCCTTCTGTCTGCTCTAGGAAGAGTCTGTTTGTTGTCCTGCTTCCTGGTTTTCTTGCTTTTAAATGAGGAAAAGCGGGATGGTAAGGGCTGTGTTAAAAAATTCCTCTGAGGTATCCTAAGGGAAGACCAAAGCATTCCCCATTGTGCTCATTCCTGCCTGGATTTGCATCAGAATTAATCCCAAATTCCATGTAATGATCCAGATTAACCACTTTTTAAATGGAGGCTTTTTAAATGGAGAGAGAATGATTCCTGAAATCTGAGACCTGGGATGTGAACGGGGGGGG